>JAVTVY010008818.1:0-43410 GCA_036873755.1 Hanleya hanleyi | reverse complement strand
CTGTATGTTTTCCAAGTTAGGACGCTTTTCTCTATTCTCATGAGCGAAGTAAACAGTAGTATCGTTATCGAAATATTCTGCGACCATGTCAGATATATTCAAATCCAGTTAAGCCTCATCCTGCAAAACATATTTTCTACGGAGCCTTCGACTTACCTCTGAAGTCCAGCATTCTTTTACTGTTCTACATAATTCAGGGTCTGACACTCCTCTACAACCTAGACATGTAGGTCCCCGGGAAGCTACAGAGAACAGAGAAATAAAATTAGATTAAACGTAGACCTACAGGTTGCAGATCTCTCAGCATGCTACGAAATATCTTATAGAATCATGAAATTGTATTCGTGTCAAAGAATTACATTTGCTAGAGGAGACCGGTGATCGTAGTATGTCGATAAAACCCCGATTGGACATCACAAGCGGTCCTACCAAGTGTTACTGATTCTGCCAGGTATTATTCTCCTGACATACCTGATATGACTTATCGTTCATGCGCTGTGCCGAAGAATACATGTACTTGGCAAAGACAAGCTCTTAGTAAACGCGTGAGATCTGGTGTTTTATAGGAAACTGCCACACAAACTGAATTCCACGGTTTAACCGTTACTCTTTTCAGGGATGTGACAAATATGTATATGTTGTTTATATAAATGTTTGTTACTGGAAATCTGCAAATTGGCGAAATTGGCGAGAATATATTTAGCTAACATTCTTCCTGTGTGTAGTCTACAGGCATACAGTTTTGAGCTCTTTCCTTGGATGGCAGTGCATACACGTAGCTGCTTAAATTACTCACTAGCATCTAGTCCATGTAAAACAGTGACTGAAATGAGAGAAATACGATAAGTATAAATACCCATCAATGATGGAATTAATACAACAAACTCTTAAGCGTAAACACAATTTAATGGGCGAGCTTTGAGACCTTTTGCAGAAGCTTTTTCTAGGTGAACATTGAATATTGTATTTCCTTGGGAATATATGGCGATAAAAACCAAATCTAATGCCGTATTAAACAGCGGCATATAATTACAAGCGTCTGGTCCGTCATTCATAATTCAGCCGTCGTCCATTAAAGAATATCCGCGTCCATAATCCAAAGATCTATTCTATATTCCATATAACGGTATTAGCACCAAATTCAAAAAGACAATCATAGTATACATAAACATAGGCTTGTTTCCTGCAAGAGAGAAGCGGTCATCAGTTTTCAATGATGTTTTCAAAAAATCGTGGGGAACATGTATGTACAAACCTTAAATATATCGGACGTTATTTCACATTGAATATCGTTATCGTCAATCTACCGTCTAACCTAGAAAACCGTCGTTGAATTAAATACTGCCCCGAAAGCAGATAAAGCAAATACTCTCGTTCGACCGGTTGTCTGTCTTAGACTAACATAAGTTCTATTTTTTATGGCCAAACAGTGTATCGCTGAGAGTGTTATGAATAGTGAACAACGGAAATGCAAACCACTAGTAAACTTGACTTGTGTTCGTAATAAGTAAACACAGATTTCGGCTATACTACCTGAGACAATGACGCAGCTGGCTAACTGTAAAATGTCGAACATGTTCATGTTTGTGCTGGACTTTCTGGCAGCCAGTGCCATGTGGTATTCACGATACCGCACAGCCTTGGCCTTTAGATTTCATGACCATCTGTATGACCACGCACATATTTTGTCTCACAATTGTTCAGCATACATATTATTGAGACCCGTGTTAATCGAGTTAACGTTATTATAGGTGAAGTGACCTTCTGAATTCCTGGGACAAGGTATCAGAGATATATACGTTTTGAACACACACAATTCTCTTCGACTTAGATGGAGAATACCTGTTACGTTTAGTGTATTAAAAGCAGCCGTCCGCTTCTACATGTATCTTCCAGAAAAGTACATTGAAAAATTCTGAACATCTACAATTGATACGCATATTTATTGGGTATGGCGGCTCTTATGAAGTAGTCATCGAAATGACTGCCGTCTACTATGTGGTGACTATTCCAACTTTAGAATTTATCTATTCATTTTTGAGTATTTTACGAGCATCTAAGTAAGAAACTGAATGTTAATCTAATTAAAAACTTAAATAAATTCAACCGTCTACTCCGTCATTCAATATTCAATCGTCCTCCATTAACCCTTTCCGACCCTGCCCCCGCCCCGTTGATTCTTCGTTCCTAGAGAATCACATATATCAGTCGCGCTTAGATTGTGTTTACTAATATGAGCACTATGAGGATGGAGATGTATGTGGGTTCATACGGACCCAAGGCTCGGGTTAAGCGAAATTAGTTCTGAATTATTATTGGAAGATTTTCTCTTTTAAGAAAAACATGACACATCAAACCAAAATTACATTTACACACAATATATAGAAAGGTTTGATCCTGGATCCAGGGAACACATTCTACTTAATCAACCACAAATCTATTTTATTCAACTGAATATCACACTATTTTCGAGGTTGATATTCCAATATGTAAATTTCAAAGAAAAGAATTATTGTGCAGGCTGTGGACAGAAAAAAAATGGCGGTATTACCGTAAGATGCAAAACAGTTTTCAATATGTAAGCAACATACATCCTTTAAAACTCTAGGTTACCGAGCAGGCAAAAATGCATCTCGCTATGAAGTCATCAGAGGAGTCCGTGGTATTTGATTCCGTCGACATTTTTAGTTTCCGTCTGTCGATATTCTAATTACATCCAACGAACCGCTATCCCATGAACCGAACTTTAGAGTTATCTTTGAAGCTGAACAGAAAAGGGTCCAAGATGATGAGTTAATCAAACAGGCCAAATTAGGTACGCCACGGTCCTTCTAATTCACACTACAGTGTTAACTGCTGGATGCATATAGAAAAATGCACTTCACTTCCATTGTAACTGCAGAGATATTGGCATTCTTTCTGGGGGCTCTTATAATATCGCAGGAGCCAAAGGTTTGTTCATCAGCAGAAAGCCAGATGATTTAACGCTATATTCAGCCAAGCATATCTCAAGATGAAGGAGATGCATGCTGGTTTATGGTAGTTGCCTTCCATATATTGTTTACGCTATTGTCCATGTCCAAATAGTTGGATTTAGTTTCAAATCAGCATGTCCCTTTCTGATTTCCTCTTGTTCAAAGGTTCCTATTATTACATAATGTATCTCTCAAAGGGTATTTTGCAGCACTGACGCTGATTTGCGTACCTGTTTCCGAGGTGATTGGCCAGTGAAAGCATGACTATTCCTTAGGAAGCATCAAAGAGTTAATTCCTCGCAGCAGTTCCAACCACTGATATCTGTTCAGCTCAAGTTTAGACTTCAACATATTAGGTAAAAGTCACAACTATCGCCACAGATCATGCATTTCACTTTGACGGGGTCATTTTTGTGTCTCCGTTCTTCCTGCGTAGATATCACATGCAAGTATCACTTATCACGGAATGCGCGCAAGTTTTCAAATTTGGGAGTTTTAGCGGACTTTGGAATGATGGGAATTTCACTTGCCAAATACACAACGATATTAACGGTCGAATGGGCTGGTCACCCTGCACGTACGTACACCCATGACTGACAACGTTGCGTCTTTGTAATCCCCCCAAAATCGATTTCATTATCACGCCACGGCTTAAACATCCGATAAAGTATGGTATCAAAGGAAATAATGTTGAATATACTTCCCATAGACCGCCTGGCCGCCATATCGTCGAATGCTGCCTTTCATCCATCTCGCTTCCTTGTTATATTCTCAAATCATATACATGTACACCCCGTTCCCCTTCCGAAGGAGAAGGGTATTCGTTGTCGGTCTTATCGTGACTGCCGGCTTTTTCGTTCAAAGATATCAGTTGAAATCACAAACCCACTGCATGGTGGTAAAATCGTCCATGGACTTCTCAATCTAAAGCCAACGAGTCTCCCACAATATGTGAACATGCAGTACCCTTCTCATGACCGTAATGACACAGCTTCTGTGGCTGAATACACGATATTTTTTTGCATTGAGAACCGTTGACCGAGATTTAGGTCGTCAACATATAGGGCTGACGGTTGAGTGTCTTACTCCGGGGCGAATGTTGAATGGCACTCGACCAATTGTCAGCTCCAGAATCTGTGTTATTACCGGTGTAATCACAAAATAACGAAAATACTGTTAATCGATCCCATTTTGAATGACAATGTATTCAGCTATGGGAGCTGTGGCATTACAGTCACCGCTTTCCAGAATACCGGCCTGTAACGTCTTATTTCTTGAGGAGGGCCCCGTTGGTCGAATGGTTTAGATCGCCGACATGTAGTGCTGGCACTTGAGTGCCTTACTCTTGTTGGTTGCTGATTCGAATCTTGCATGGTACTCGACCAATTTTCAGCACTAGGATCTGTGCCATACTAAGAGAGTATAATCCCAAAATAACGAAAATACTGTTATGCGATCACTTCCTGAATGAAAAAGAATATTAGTAAGAACATACTGTTCAAATCTTAATATGCCTGATTGGTCAATATAATACGTTTTCCTGTTCAGTTGCACGGTTTCGGCTGCTTAACCGCCATCTAAGTAACGCTGTTAATTGTAGAAAACAATGCAGGAAATGGCACCTGGAACAGGTGTACGCCATAATACAGTGAATTCGAAGGTTAGTTTCTTAGGAGCTTTGTAAAAATATTTGGAGACGGATCGGAGAAGTTTTTACGGAATATCGATTCTACCCTGATTATCAAGTCGTAAAACTGTACTAAAGAACTATATCTTTCAGATATTCTTTATCAAGATTTTTATACTCAACGAATATCCACTCAGAATAGTTCGGGTTATCAAATTCGTAAATTCGTAAATATATCTCTAACTGCAAGAACAGCACTGAGGGCATGTTGTGATTGATCTGTATCTTCTCGCATGAAAACTGCACTATTTATGGTCATTTATTCGTTATTATGGTTAAAATAGTTGTGGTTTTATGATAATGGTTTTCGATCGGAAAATACTGTTTAAATTACTGTCTCCCAAGATGGCGTCATACCTGGTTTGAGCACAGTTTTCGCCAGCAGATAGACGGCCGTTGGAATCCTGCCTGTGTTGCAAATGTCTAAATTGGATCGACAGAAAACATCGACTTAACCATCTGAACTGACCACCGATAAAAACTACCGATATTATCTCCGCAATACGTCATGAAATTCGTGTGAAGTTTTGCCAGTTGAATCGTCGTCGTTCACAGGGAATTCAAAAATGGCGACAAACTGAACAACAAAGAGTACATCAGAGGACTTCAGTTACCGGCTGGAAAAATTTATAAAGGCGCTAAATAGCAAGTTGTCCGGTAAACTAGATAACATTGAAGAAAATTTACAATCAATTCGTTCGGATATGGAGCATACGAAGTCCAGAGTTGTTGATGTCGAAACCGTGTGTCCGACAATGCAAAAGCTATTGAGGGACTTCAAGTGTCACAAAGAGAGCATGATCTGCTCAACATAATTACGGAGTTAGAAAAACAGTCATTGCGGAAAATCTGCACGACCGAAAGGTAAATCTACTTATCTACGGGATTCCTTATTGCGAGAAGTTTGAGGTATCTGCTACGGACAGTGAAGAAATATTTCAGCGATTTCTTGTGGAAGATTTGAACTTCAACAGCGAAATCGTAAAGCAAATCCCATCACTTTTGGTTTACCGGCTGGGGGCACCCGTCATCACTCTTCTGTAGGTGCTGAGAAAAGCCTCACCAGGGATAATTGTAACATTTCAAAGATGGCTGACAGAGATTTGGTTCTCAACAACAGCAGTGAGCTGGCCAGGAAATCCGTGAGAACTGATTTACCTGTTCCACTCAAAATCAAGCGGGGAAAACTGTCAACCACGGTCTTCACACTAGTGAAAATCAGAGGTCTCCAAACCAGAATACGGGTGGTGGATGTCGAAGTTATACTTGAGATGAGGAAGGACAGGTACTCTGATTGGTCTCTATGCAATGAGTAAAAGATCTAGAAGATTAGATGATTTACTTATACAGGTGTGTTTTCATCTGACACTAGGATTCGTATTACTAAAATTATCAGCAACTACGACTCTATGCATACACAGAATTTCAACATTAATCTGCATATACTTTCCTACCTCTAACTATGGGACCAAGAACCTGGTAAATTTATTTAATTGTATAATATGACAATGTGTATGGTACTTGACCTACTCTTTTTGGTGAAATATGAGCTATGTGTTTTAAGATTGAATAATCTATACACAACTCATCAGCATGTCTGGATCAACCATGATTATGATGTATAGAATTGATTCAAACATGATATACGTTTCTGCATAGGGGGTCATCATCATGATCATTGATGGTTTGATTTAACTTATAATCTTGGTATGGTTGAAATATTTAGTGTGAATATACTGGCATGTAATTTCATGTATATATTCTAAAACTTTCTGCTTTAGTAAATGTTATTCCATCCAAACATGAAATTTGACATAAACGATTGTGATTATGCTTTCATAAACTCCTTGCTCTATATAGAGACATCTTAATAAAAACAATGTGCAATCAGACACTTATCTCCCTTTGACCAGTTGGGTAGGGCCCTATTATCAAAATGACATCTAGAACAATGCCACATAGTGCAATATCCAAGTTTCATTCATTACTACAAGATATTTTGTGTGACGTTTCATCGTGATTTTGTCTCTGTGGATATGTTGATATCTGATATGTTATATCAACTTAAACATGACTGTAAAGGATTTTATACAAGCCTGCAATCTCATATACAGGTATATGTAATAAATATACCCGGGCTGTATAAACTACAAATACGCCATATTTTTGATACAAACTTCTGCATAAACATTAAGAGATACTCACCTACATACATCTGAGAAAGTCGCTATGAGAAAGAACCTATAATTAAAATAAAATGTTTCGGTTAGGTAAACTTGGTACACATATATCCCCGGCACTCACCATTTCAGAATCATCTGACTTAATTATAATCTTGGCATGGTTTAAATATTTAGTGGGGAAACACTGGCATGTAATTTCATGCATATATATGACACAACATTTTAAATTACAATATCATAATGAACGTAAATGTGACTCCATCCAAACATGAAATTCATCATACTTGTGACTAAACAACTGTGATTATGCTTTCATAAATGCCTTGTTCTGTATGCAGACATCTCAATAAACACCATGAGCAATCAGACACTTACCTCCCTTTGACCATTTGAGTACGGTCCTGTTGTCAAAATAAATGCATTCAGACATTTAGAACAGTGCCACAAAGTGCATTATCTACATTTCATTTATTCTTACAAAATATTTGTGTGATATTTTATCATGATTTTGTTTTTGGTGTGATCCCAGAAAAAAATAGTACACCAGCTAATATCAACTCCTGGTAAACCTTGTGTACATGTATGCCAGATATATTGGGACTGACACAGCCCTCCACTTTTGTATATGCATTCATCACGTGTAAGTAATCTGATGTGTTATATTTGAGGAATTCTTACTGTGTGTATGGCGTTATTTAAACTATTCCAGTCCTGGTAAATTTATTTAATTGTATGACATGTGTTAATAATATTGTATTGTAATATTGTATTCTCTTATGAATATGTCTATATGCAGTCGCTTTCAAAAACCGATCCATTCAAAGTCCGTTCCTTCTCATTCACCAAACGCTATATAGACGATCTTCTCGCTGTGGATAATCGCTATATAAATGACCCAGTTAAGGATATATATCCACCTTCACTGGATTTGAAGAAAACTACAGATAACCCTACAGGTACATCATATTTAGATCTATATCTCTATAAAAATGAAGCGTGCCTTCTCTCTCGTCGATTATATCATAAAAGAGACGATTACAATTTCGACATCGTAAACTATCCCTTTCTGGACAGTAATATTCCAGTGGGACCTGCATATGGCGTATACATATCACGCCTAGGAGCATTTGCTAGATCCTGTGTTAAATGTGACGATTTTAATCAACGTCACAAAACATTGTTACAGATACTTATAACACAGGGCTACACAACCAAGCGCCTCCACTCAAATTTTCTCAAATTTGGCGATACATATCGCATGCTGATAGCAAAATACGAGCGTAGCGTGCAAGATCTATGGCGTTACGTTTCGTAACTTGTGTCTAATTCCGCTTAACCCGGGGATGGGGGCCGTATGAACCCATGAACTTCACGATCCTCATGGTACTCATATGAACGGTCACAATCAAAGCGTGACTGAGATACATCATTCTTTAGATGACGACTTTACAGCGAATATTGTGGATTAAGAATACTGATCAGCGCTACGGATTTGATATTTTTGAAACATCATGATTTCTTGCCGGCAAAATTTAAAACTACTGTTGATCGCTTCTCTCTTGCAGGAAACAAGCCTATGTTTATGTATACTATGATTGTCTTTTTGAATTTGGTGCTAATACTGTTATATGGAATGTGGAATAGGTCTTTGAATTATGGACGCGGATATTCTCTAATGGACAACGGCTGAATTATGAATGATGAACTAAACGCTTGTAATGTACATTGTGATTGGTGCCTGAGCTATGTGCATTTTAACATTCATTCAATCTATACATTACACATCAGCAAGTCAGGAACAACTAATATTATGCTGGGTAGAGTTGATTCAAAACATGATATACAGTTTTATTTAGGGAACATATTGATCACGTTGATCATTTGAAGGTTTGATTTTACTTAATGTCTTGGAATGGTTGAAATGTGTAGTAATAAAACATTGGGATGTATCCTCAAAATTATATGCTAAAACTTCCTGAATTACAATGTTTTAGTAAATGTGACTCCATCCAAACATGAAATTCAACACAATTATTAAACAATCGTTGATACAGACATCTCAGTCAAATATGTCAATCTGTCACTTACCTCCCTTTGACAATATGGTAATGTCCTATTATCCGCATATAATAAACAATTAAATAACTTTACTGGTGCTGGAATGTTAGGCAACACCAGCTTTGAAGAAGCAATATTTATGGAATTTATGTCTTGTTCGCACTTAGAAATACATAAAAATACAGACATAATTCCCCAACAAGTACCACACATATGTTGATTGCGTATACAAAATTGGATGCTCATGTGGAATCACAATAGGTTTTGACATATAGGTATCCATGGTTTATCACGAGTTAATATGGATTAGTATAATAAAGTATAATCATTTTTAGTGATCAAACCAGAAACAAAATCGTGATAAAATACCTCACGAATATCTTGTAGTAATAATTTAAATGTGAACAAAGCAATGTATGTCATTGATCTAAATATATTTTATAACATGTATATTGTGTAACTTAAGATGAAATAATCTATACATAACTCATTAGCATGTCTGGATCAACCATGATTATAACGTATAGTACTGATCCAAACCACGATATACAATTCTGCTCAGGGACCTAGTCAGCAAGGTAATCAGTTGATTGGAGCGATATGCAAGAGGTGGGGCATCTTCATTTTATTCAGCCAATTTCTACGTTCCCACTTCGAACCTGCCTTGATTTATCTGGACCCCTTCAATGTTCAAATAACTTATAAATAGACACGAGACCTCACAGACCTCGGAAACATTTGAAATTCGAAATGGGTCACACAAGAGCGTTATTGATTGGCTGACCTAATTAGTGGGCACCATAATAGGAGGAAGGACGCCGCAAATAGAGGATGATGTCACTCAATGTGACTTCACTCGCAATCGATGTGTACGTTCTGATTGGTTCTTCTGTCGTTAGCTGGTGAAATTTACACCTCGGATTTTGAACACTGAACGGGTCAGATAAATCAAGGCAGGATCGAAGTGGGAACGTAGCAATTGGCTGGATAAAATGAAGATGGAGGTGGGGAAACTTGACGTCTGTTGACTAAAAAGCAATCATATGACTAGAGGAATGTACACCCAACATTCAGACCCGAGAATACGGCAGATTCTCGGATGTAGCCCTAGTATCTCAGCCGTGCGTTTATTGCAGCTGTTCGTGTTGAGACTAGGAAGTATCCCCGCGGTCACCAGCACCGGCTTAAGCTGAATTAGATACGCTAGCTCCGGATTTGTTATGGCAGATCAGCTAAAAAAACTCATCCGATGTTAATGGATGAGCATCATGGACGTCTGATGGAGTGAACGCCTTAACATGGGATAACTTGGTAAAATGCAAGAAACCCAAAAAACTAACCTGTAATGTCCGATGGCTTGACCTAACTTATAATCCTGGTATGGAAATTCGTATTGTGTATGGTGTTATCCAAAATATTCCAGTCATGGTCAATTTATTTAATTGTATAACATGTAGATTGTGTACGGTACCTTACCTACGGTGATGAAATTTCAATCAAAAATATGGCAGTGACACACATCCCTTTGACCATATGGATAGAGTCATATTATCAGTATATGATATGAAATACGTTAAGAACAATGACATAAATCGCATTGTTCTCATTAAATTTATTAATACGCGGCATTTGTGAGGTATTTTACCATGGTTTTTCCTTCGGTGTGATCACACAAAATGAAATTTATTATACTAATCCTAAGCCTTATGATAAACTTTATGCTCATATATGCCATGTAGATTGTCATATTACCATGCACATTTGTAAATGCTTCACTATGTGACGCTTCATACTTCTATTTCATTACACATTTATACATTGATCATGACGAATATATAACACATATAATGCACATATAATTGTTCATGTACTTTACAATGTTAATGAGTTCTAATGCAGCGGCCAGTCGCTTGTGCAATGCTTTGGCTATATGTCAACATGTTAAACTTCATGTTTGACACATTTTTCTGTTATATTATACATATGTTGATTTTCATCAAATCTTTGAATGTGCTTATATTGACTCACTTGTTGTTATGTATTACTCCTGTGCCGTGAAAATTGGTCAGTTCAGTCCACCCGATATCATCAGGAAATATGGATAATTATACAGATACAGAGTTCCACTCACGAACCTTCTATCATCGCTTCATTTTTTCGATGTGACGAAATTCCGAAACCTATTAATGAAACTAGACATTCTGACACTCTACCGCTTGAATTTATAGAGGATATGTGTTTTAACCCCATTGAACTAAACGACATTGAACACAGTAAATCATTAAGAAATGACAACGAATATGAAATATCACACTGGAAAATATTGACATTCATAAAACTACTACACGGAAACGTCTTTTTGTGAAGAAACTTGCTTTCAACACAACTGTGATAAATTATCTTTCGTGCACTTTAATGCTAGAAGTATTAACAAACATTTTTCGGGAATAACAGGTTTTCTTCACACTTTAAATCACGAATTTTCTGTACTATGTTTGTCTGAAAGCTGATGTAATCCTTCAACCGAGCTTCTTTTTGACATACCGGAATATAAGCCATTTCCGTCATCAAGATCCAAAAGAAGGGGGCGGAGTAATTGTGTGTGTTAACAAAAATAGACAAACCTGTCATATACCCGATGAGTTATCGTTTAGAGACAACGAGACAGCCTCACGAAAGCAGAACACCAAGCAATCCGGGAACTTAAATCCGACAAATCCATCACCATAGTTCCTGCAGACAAGGGCCAGGCCATAGTCATTCTTGACAGGACCAAGTACCAGAAAATGGGATCTTTGATGCTGGGAGATACGTCACCATATAAGACCCTGGATAAAGACCCGATCTCCACAATTGACGAAGACCACCGATCCCTAGTGAAAGAACTACAAGACAACAATAAATACACCATGTCCTGTACAAAAAAACTTGTCATATCCCACCTCTCAGGCTCCGTATGCCCGAGCCACAGTCACGATCCACAAAGACCCCGTCAAAGTTAGGTTGTTGGTCGGCAGTAGAGATACTGTGCATTACATCACGGCCAAGCACTTAACCCAGCTGCTAGCACCACTGGGGAAGACGGCCAACTCCTTCATTAATATTCTACCGATTTTTGTGAAAACAAATCCTCCCCATCCAAAACCCGGGCCGGATGGTCAGTTATGACGTGGTAGACCTCTTCATCAGCCTCCCTAGAAAACGGGCCATAGACACCATCAGGAGAAGAGTCACAGAATCACGACCGACTGTGAAAACCTCCTTGATTATTGACAGCATTAAGAAATTAGCGGAATCCTGTATCAACTAGACATACTTCACATGGGGCGACAAGTTCTCTGCGCAGGTACATGAATTACCTATGGGATCGCCTCTGTCCCCGGTGATCACTGAAATTTACATGACCGAACTGGAAGAATCCGATCTTCTCACTTCTTCCTTTAAGCCTATGTGTTGGCACAGAAAATGAGGACGACGTTTTTTCCATTCTCCAAGATGGTGGATGAGCACACCATCCTTCTCATCCACCTTAATGCCAACATCCGAGAATGAAATTCACAATGGAGAAAGAAGACAACAAACTCCCCCTTCCTTGACGTCCTAGTCCACAGGCAGAACTATACCCTGACAACCAGTGTTTATACGAACCCACCCTCATCGACCAATATATCCATTACCTATCCAACCACCCAAGTCAAGCTTAATCCGGCATCATATCTACCTTAACCAGACGGGACAAAAATACATGTTCAACAGAAGGCCTGCCCAGTGAAATAAATCACTTAAAGACAATTTTCACGGATCACAACAAGTACCCTAAAGCCATGGTAGACCGAATTATCAACAAAACTTTGCAACCGCAGCCGCAACAAAATCAAATTCCCCGAGACCCCAGTCCTGTATTCATCGCTATTCCATACATAGGGCAGACCAGTCACCACATAAAACGACTCCTGAAAGAACAAGCCAGCGTCGATGCAGTATTTAGCAGCAGCAGATCCAATAAAAACCACCTTAAAGCTACAGGACGACTACCACCAACCGACCCACCTCAGTCCAAGGGAAGTTAGACGGGAGAAACCATGCTACCCTCAACGTCCGCATCAAGGAATATATATATAAGGCCTCCAGCAATAAAACAGACAGAAAATCAGCCATTTCTGACCACCTGACGGAACATCCAGGACGCAAGATAAATTGGCAAAACATCCACAAACTTTCCATCCACCAGACCGATCAAACAAGGAGACGACTACAGAAAGCTATTCACATCAAAAGACACAACCCCGCAATCAACCGAGTGCCTGTGACGGACTTATCAGCTTAGATGGAGATTATCACTGTCACCGTTAATCTTGTCCATTATCCTTTATGTACTTCTCACACGTTATGCTATTTATCAATGTGATTATCCCTTATCAATTGCATAATCCTCACACATATAAGATTCAATACTTTTGTCATGTTTAACTATGCGGCCACTTGAACTTAATCTGCTATCGCCCATTGTCTTTACCCAGCTCAGAGGATAAGTAGATTACACTAGTCATACTCACGTTTTGTTTTTCTTTATTTTCCTGAGATGACTAGCTCATCAAGCACCTATTGTGCTATGATTGTTCTGTGACCTTGTTTACTCGTTAATCGTATGTATAAATACCCTCAACTGTACTGTAAAAACAATAGAAAACAAGAATGACTACAAGCCTTCTATTTCATATGATACAGGCACACCGAAGACCACAGACGAGTTGGACAAGACCTGAAACAGAAGACGGATGACGATTACAAGAATACCTACAGCGCCTTGAGTGACAACGCCGCATAGCAAGAACACCCAGAATCAGAATACTCGACCCTAGACCCCACCGGACAAGCTACCACTTAGATGTTACCGAACTGACACCTCAACACTGAATATGATCCTTTGACTTTCACGTAATATAGGACGTAAACCTGCCGTTCTGTATCCCACTACACACTCCAAGCAATTGTTACAGGCACAGATTTCTGGAAGGACCCACCCTGTTCCCAAGGGCGGCGTTAGGGAAGTCGTCTCGAAGAACTCGTCTCGTCTCCCAGTTTTTTCTGGACGGCTTTGTGCGTACTATGGGGTACCGAGACAAAGGAATCATCCACGCGATTATAACAAATATTTTCCAGTATAAAAACCAATAACAGACTTAACGACTTGTACATAGCGACTCTTCTCTACTAGTATTTATATTTCCTCATTGTTATTGTTATTCATTATTTAATTATTTATTTTAATATCTAGCGCTGCAAAAGATCTCAAATTAACAAAGAAATGTACCGTGAAATTTAAATAAAACATTGAGTTGATGGGCCGCGAAATCCGTATGGGAAGCGGCCCTTAAACTACAATTTCAATCAAGTATAGTTCATACAGTTAGCGACTGGGTCGACAAATGGGGATTCAAATTTTCAGCTGTCAAAACTACCGGGGTGCTATTCTTAAATAAACAAAACACAGACATCACGCTATCATTAGGAGGCCAGAAAATCGAGTTTAAGAATAGTGTCAAATACCTAGGTATGATCTTCGACCGAAAACTCACTTGGAAAGATCACATCGACCAATTAATTATTCGGTGTAACAAGGACCCGAACCTTATGAGGCGCGTATCGTGTACCAACTGGGGGTCAATAAACATAGCTTAATCTAATTATATCAAACACTCATCAGATCCAAAATAGACTATGGTTCAATCGCCTAGCCAATCAGCATGCAAGACCCAGTTAAAAAGAATAGACATCATTAAGTATTCGGCCTTAAAAATAGCCACCGGGGTGTTCAAAGGAACTCCTTTACGTAGTCTACAAATAGTAACTAATGAAAAACCTTACATTTAAGACGAGAAGAGCTGTCAATGAAATATGCAGGGAAAACAATAGCCAAGGGCGAAAACCACCCATGCCACAACATTTTTGGCCCAAAAACCGAATACGAATACCTAAAAACGAAATGGGAAAAAGACTCCGCACCACTCGGTTACACGATAGAACGATTATTCCAAGAACACGACATTCCTATCTCTTGTATCTCTGACACTGACAAGGTCAATAGACCACCATGGCAACTAATCACACCTCACGTGGACACGAATATACATAGCTACATCACCAAACAGGACAACCCAGAGCATATAAGGGTCACTGCCCTCGAATATATTGACACACATTGGAAAAATCGTTTGAAAATATATACAGACGCCTCCAAAAACACAAGTCACAATACAGGTTCTGCATTCGTTATATCAGAACTCGACATTCACGAAGGTTTCCAACTACCAGACAATATGTCTGTATACACCACTGAATTAGTCGCCATAATGAAGGCACTCGAATGGGTTCTTCAGAACCGACCGGTTTCCACCGTTATTCTTAGCGATTTCTTAAGCGGACTGGTATCTATAGCGAACTCCAAATCAAACACTCATCAGATCCAAAATAGACTATGGTTCAATCGCCTAGCCAATCAGCATGCAAGACCCAGTTAAAAAGAATAGACATCATTAAGTATTCGGCCTTAAAAATAGCCACCGGGGTGTTCAAAGGAACTCCTTTACGTAGTCTACAAATAGTAACTAATGAAAAACCTTACATTTAAGACGAGAAGAGCTGTCAATGAAATATGCAGGGAAAACAATAGCCAAGGGCGAAAACCACCCATGCCACAACATTTTTGGCCCAAAAACCGAATACGAATACCTAAAAACGAAATGGGGAAAAGACTCCGCACCACTCGGTTACACGATAGAACGATTATTCCAAGAACACGACATTCCTATCTCTTGTATCTCTGACACTGACAAGGTCAATAGACCACCATGGCAACTAATCACACCTCACGTGGACACGAATATACATAGCTACATCACCAAACAGGACAACCCAGAGCATATAAGGGTCACTGCCCTCGAATATATTGACACACATTGGAAAAATCGCTTGAAAATATATACAGACGGCTCCAAAAACACAAGTCACAATACAGGTTCTGCATTCGTTATATCAGAACTCGACATTCACGAAGGTTTCAAACTACCAGACAATATGTCTGTATACACCACTGAATTAGTCGCCATAATCAAGGCCCTCGAATGGGTTCTTCAGAACCGACCGGTTTCCACCGTTATTCTTAGCGATTCCTTAAGCGGACTGGTATCTATAGCGAACTCCAAATCCGACAGCAGACCTGACCTCATACACGAAATAGAAATTTTATGTACACAAATACGAGACAATGACATTGACGCCATTTTAGCTTGGATTCCCGCCCACGTGGACGTTAGGGGAAATGAAGCCGCCGATAGGACAGCCAAAGACAGCCTCACCAAAACTGCACCTGACGTGCATATAGGACTAGGAACCAAAGAACTGAATTCTATCATTAAAACCAGAATAGATAGTAAATGGGAAAAGGAATGGAACGAAGAAAACCGAGGTAGATGGCTACATAGTATTCTAGATAAGGGGAAAAGACGGAGTTGTGGATTCCAGCTAGACAGTAAACGTGACGACCGCATCATCACAAGATTAAGACTAGGCAAAACAGGACTAAAATCACACCTCTCTAAGCTAATAAAAAACACATCACCACTATGCACCTCATGCAACAACGAAGAAGAAACGATAGAACATTTATACTCAAATGCCCAAAACATGACCCCTATCGCCGCACACTGGAAAACGAGCCCAAAAACTTAAATGTCCCTCTGTCGTTGGCTTTCATATTGAATCCTAAACCTCCTTTTATAAACAAGGTATAGTCCACCTTACTAGCTTACATCAAATCGACTGAATATTACTCTACCATTTAATATTATATGATTACACCAAGAAACCATAGACCAAATTTAAATAACTGTAGCACAGGGGCGGAAATAAGTGTCAGTGATCAGAAATGACTGATCAAATTTGGACACTAACCAATCAAAATGCCATAGCAATAACATAGACAAATTCATTGATCAAATTAAAAGCTCCTAATAATGAGAACCGATCAAATTGTGTTCCCTTATTTCCAACCCTCTTTAACGAATGTTAACCGTCCGGTTTTCTAGCAGGGGCAGAAGATTGGAGGTTCTATGAAACATTCACAATCGGCTTTAATTATAATAATATTTTTATTTATAATAATTAGTTACTTATTAGCTGATTTATTTATGTACCTAATTAATTATTGCTATTGACCATGTGTGACTTAGATCACGATAGTGCCTGTCGGTGGCAAAAAATAACACCAGAAAACAAGAAACTACAAACTCGTCTATTCTTTGTAATACAGGCACAGCACTCTGAAGAGCACAGACGAGTAAGACCAGCCTTGAAACAGAACACCGATGACGACAAAAATTATTACACAGCACCGTGAGTGACAACACTCCAGAAACCACCCTGACCTAGCCATTTCAGTGGAATCCCAAAACTCACACCTTGACCACGGACAATCAACTGAAACAAGAACAGCTTCTACATCCAACCCAAATCGAACAATGCATACCACAACCACGGACAATTGAAACCATACTCACTGAAGACAACACAGATAAGATGTGCCACATCTGAGATGCCACCGATGTAACGATTGTCTAATGCAAATATGATCCTTTGACTTTCACCAATATAGGATGTAGAGCTGATATCCTGTACCCCAATACCCACTCCAAGCATTTGTTACAGCCACAGATTTCTGGAAGAACCCGCCTATGATTCTCCCAGTTTTTTCTGGACGGCGTTGTGTGTACAGAGGAGTACAAAGACAAAGGAATCACCCACGCGACTACAATATACGAACACATACTTACTAATATAACCTAATCAAAAACCAACCGATGAACCTGTACATAGACAATTCTTCTATTCTATTTATATCTCCATCCGCCCATTTATTATTATTTACTTAATTATTTATTTATATATTTATTTAATTATTTATTTGTTTATTTGATAATACAGCGCTTGTAAACATCTTTAACAAACTAAGAAATGTAACGTGTGATCAAAATAAAACATTGATGGGTTGCGAACTGCGAAATCCGTACGGAAAACGGCCTTTAAACTACAATGTCAATCAAGTATAGTTCATTAGCTTTGAAAAAGCTGGAAGTATCTCCAACGAAACGTCAGCTTCACAGCAATAAAGAATTTGTTATCCATAGAATAGCATTGTGTGACATACGCCGACTTATAAATGCCTATCAAAGAAACTAAACTTTCTACAGCTTGCAAGGGAGAGTGGGGGGGGGGGGGTCTAAAATTGTGGAGAAAAACATTGCATTGTTTCAGCTTAATCCAATATTGTGTGACGGGAATACTTCCTACTTTAATATGTTGATGTCTACTGGTCCGTACAGCCCAATCGAACATACAAATAATAAAAGAAAGGCAGTTAGTCAGTCATACGTTGTATTGGACTAGGTTTGAGCTCAGTGGCAATTGCGAGGTTTATACCCACTTCTCTAGTCCGACACGCATTCCCCACAAGATATTTTATAATACTGATTTCTATTGAATGTAGGGTCTGCCCAGTTAACCGACAATATCGACTTGGCTGCTGGACCGAAATGTCCAGCAGTCAAATATCGATACTTGATACGTCATTTTCTCGACTAAAAATAATGAAACCCACCTCTTAAGTTGAATCTCGGACTTGCAATCTGTTCTAAACCCTCCGTGGGTAGTTTATTCGCGCATTTCCACAGCTTCCTGAACCGAGAAGACAAATTTTCCTCCAGGTCTAAATCCTTCAGCCAATGGAAAATCAGTACCGCTACATTCTCCAAATTCGGTGGCGATCCAGCTGATAGAAGATTTTGTCAGTTAAGCTGGCAGACCCTACATTCAATAGAAATCGGTATTATAAAATATCTTGTAGGGGCTGCATGTCGGACTGCCAGTTATCATTCCGTATATATCTGAGTTTGTTTAAGTGATAAACTATTCAGACGGCTCTTATTCATTTCACAGGATGTGCCAGTCTTGAAAAAACAAATTTGGATTATATTCCCAGAATCCATATGGGCTATGGATAGACTCCAAATCAAGGACTGAGGCAGCGGTTTGAGAGAGCAAAATCAAGAGAAGCTCTCAAGCATGAGAACATGGAAGCAGTTACAGCACTGATACATTTGTCGTCATTCTTAAATGAGCCAGATCATGACCGAGATAGTTACCTGTATGACGCAGATGCTGAAAATTCCCCACCCTGTGAAGTCAGATGTATTGCATTATCTCTGTCTATATCATTACTAAATGTTGATTCATTGCTTACTCTGTAATACAGAAGTCCAAACCATTGTTCTCTCTGTTGCATCGGGAAATATCATATCCTTGCTCAATTACATCGGAGTGAAATTGCCGAAAGTGTTCAGAAAGATCTACAGGGTTAAAGGGTGATTATAGATTGCACAGAAATATTTATCGAAAGACCTGGCAATCTGACAGCTAGGGCTGCGACCTGGAGCAACTGTAAAAGTCATAACACATTGAAGTATTTGGTAGCCATTACCCCATGTGGGTCAGTGTCATTTATCTCGAAAGCTTTCGGGGGCAGAACGTCAGATAAAACTGTGACTCAACGATGTGAATTTCTTGATTTCCTCGAATATGGCGATGTTATTCTGGCAGACAGGGGTTTTCTTGTTGACGAAGAAATTGTCACAAGAATTTGCCACTTAGCTATACCATCATTCGCAGAAAGATGTCGAAATCAGCAGTCAGATATCCAGGGTAAAGAATCCATGTAGAGACAGCAATTGAGAGACTGAAGAACTTCAATATTATAAGCTCAACCATGGTCATGATCATATTGCTGACAATATTATCACAAGCTGTTCTGCGATCAGTCACTTGCAGCCTAAACTGGTAAAGTAAGGTGGAAGTAGCGGGTGCTCACATAGTTTATATGGAAAAGTAACAATCTTCAAAACTTGGGTACATTCTTAAGGTGTACGAATTGTAAGAACAGATTGTAAGAATGTTGTCTGTGTTCTTTGAGTCAATTATTGCATTTATTGGCCAAGATCTTTATTAATTTCTGTTTGTTTGTTAACTTATCTCGTTGACGTAAACATCTCCAATTCCAGACTATGGATTGGTCTCATTCTTTGGGTATATTAATAGATCTCTAGTCATTCAATCACTTCAGAACACACGCTAGAAGAAGGGAAGCGGATTTAAAAATATTTTATCAGTGTTTAGGTCTGATTGTTTAGAACTGAACACAATTGAGTTACAGTACAAACTGTTAACAGAGTAAAGTTTTTGATTTAATGATTGATGTACTGATGATTGTAATAAAACTTTAGGTATATAGATGTAATTTTGTATGTTAATTAAGTAGCTTCTTGTTGGTAATATTGTTACATCGTCAGTTGGCAATGATATCATTTTTGGAGAAGTCTTGCAGTTGTAAATGACTTATACAGCTTATTAATTGAATACTGTATCAATGTTGTGGTCTTCATACATGTATTTATATACTTTTCTCTTGGTTATCCAGAATGCAAGATATTTTGCCATGGTTGTTTAATATGCGTTGTTATAAATAAAGAATTTATCTTCAAATGTTGCATCTGTTTATTTAAAGGGACATCTGCTGCTCTCAGGTGGATTGTCTCAACATCTAATTTTATTCCATATTCGAAGCAAACTCATATGTATTGTTCACATCAATCAATATTGGACCATGTTCACTGGTTGAAGGGAGACCATTTATTGGACTATCTCCGTTTGTAAGTGTTCTGCAGTTGATAAAGCCTGGATTCTGAAAACCCTATGAGAATGATATGATATTTCATGCCAAATTAGTGAACAAAAGATGTCATGTATGTATATTATTTGCGCTGTGCAAAACTGCATGTTACTCATAGGTTCAACCAAGCATAACAGACTAGCACTACTCGGAACTTTGTGCAACACACCATAATCATTTCAGGTTTTGCACTCGGGACAGAGCCATTTCCCGCGGAGACACCGTCTAATAATGACACACTCAAAATGGAACCACTGAGTAGGGCAACCTGGATTCTCACATTCAATCATCCTTCCATACTGTGGTTCACCACATAAACACCAGACCTGAGGTGTGTCATGATCAACATCATTTCTCCCATAGGTAACCTCGGATTGACCATCAAAATACATTTCATGAAGAAGCTTTAACATTTACCTACCAGTCTTTCACAAAAGTTTGCATCTCTTGCAACAGAAACAGTCATATGGTCAACATTAATGAAAATAAGAAGCATTGTTGTGAATATACATTTGCATTTGAACCTGTGTAATACACTTGTGACCTCTCTTCAACTCTATATCTGTGTTAATACAAAAAGAGTTATCTTTGACAGCTTTTGTAAGTTTTGAATCTTTGCGTTTGTGAGGACATTTGATTTCAAGTACTCTTTGACCACAACACTCACAAGATACAATACCATCTGCTGATACAGCTAAAATGGCTTCTTGTGATCAACAAGTAATCCAGTGGATTGAACCACACACTTAACATGTTGACTATTTACATATTTAGCTCTGGCACGATCCCCGTTGTCCCGGCCCCATCTGATGGCCTTTTCTCCCGACAAACATTTACTGCCGGTCATTCTTCTCAACACTCAAGGCTCAACACTTCAAGTGCTTTCGTGCCTGTAATTCTTCTCTTGGTTTGCTCGAACCACAGTGGACAAACTGCTTGTCCCCTAGTTTTCTCTCCTAATTCTGTTGCTTGTTCCTTGCAGCACATGTAATCTGCCCAAACCTGTTCAATCTCCTCCTCATTAATGGCTGTTGCATCGGAGTCGTAAAGGTCTCGTAGGGGTTGCATGATCATATTTAGATCGCCATTTTCAGATGCGGTTTCGGTCTCCCCCAGGTCAAGTGAGGGGTTGGTAGTGAAAAAAAGCCTTTGCGCAAACCTCTTTAAGCGTGTGAAGTGTCTCCTGATCTGGTAGTCTGTCTTTATCTGATGGTATTACAGATGGTACAGGCTTACTTCTCCTACCTTTAATCTTATCCTGTGGGTGAAAAGAAGAAAAAAAACGATATTCATACACGTAAATCATGATCATTTACATAGTGTTTTTTTTATATTGCAAATCCCAGAACATGTATTCCAATTTCCTAAGCAAAGTGGTAAGTTGCCCAGACACTGCATGACAGATGGTAACAAGAAACAGAGACATAGTGACAAAAAGCCACATATACATGTATGATGACGACAATACCACTAGGAATGAAAAAGTGATATGATGATTACTTCCTTGCGAAATGTTGTGTTCCACTGACAGGCTTGGCTTGCTTAACCCTACCTGGACTGGGGGGGGGGGAGGGGGCACTTTCCGCCCCCCACCCCCGTTGGTTTTTTGCTTGTATCTCCGGAACGACAAAAAGTTGAGAGCTGAAACTCGGTGACTTTTCCGATTATCATATTGGGGTCATTTAAAGCCTATTTGCATGACCCCCCGAGCAAAGGATCATGGGTAAATTGAAAATGGCGGCCATGTTGGGGTACCAGAAAAGTGATGTTTTCGCCATATTTCTTCAAAAATTACGCAAAAATTCAGCATGTTGACCCAACGCGATTCTATGCATTTTTCTGAAACATATGTCTTAGCATCACCAAAAAACACCCCCTGATTTGTTCCCCCTCCCTCCCTTCCCACATTAACCCTACCAGGCCTGGGGGAGGGGGGCCAAAATGCCCTCCTATAAAACTTTCTGCGATCTCCGAAACGCCAAAAAATGGAAAGCTGAAACATTCGTGACATTATAGGGTATCGTATTGGGGTCATTTTGAGCCTATTTGCATAACCCCACGAGCAGAGGATCATGGGAAAATTAAAATGGCGGCCATGTGGGGTACCAGAAAAAGTTATGCTTTCGTCATATTTCTTCAAATTTTTTGCTTTTCTCTACGGAAAAGTGGGTAAAACGTATTTTATTTCATATCAGATTATTATTTACTAATTTACAATGCAGTTTTTGCGAAGAAAAAACAAAAATAAAAAATTCGACGATTTTGACCGAAAAATCGCCCAAAAATGCTCTTTTTGAAAATGACGTCACAGTGACGTCATCATGGCGGCCATCTTGGATTTTTTAACATTTTCTGGTAGAGCTTAACCCAAAGATATAGTGTGGTAAGTTTCAGCCCTCTAGCCTTAGCGATAGCAAAAATATATAGGGGAAGGCACTTTCCGTCCCTCCCCCCCCCCCCACAGGCTGCGGTACACCCCAAATCGCCCAGGCCAGATAGGGTTAAGGAACTGCCGTCAACCCAAGACGAAAATCCATCTTAATTTTCAACAACAAGACTGCTAAATGGCTACAAACTTCCCTCGAATTGAAACAGTGATTATATATAATAATACTCATACTAAAATCCTTAGCCTGCCTTGATACTAAATGTATTAATTAGAATAGAATGGGTCATTTACAAACTGACGACACTTGAATCATACAATAACAAATTGGATTGATATGATTATTACTTTATCTACTTGTATAACTTTTGTTTACGTTTCTGTTTTTGTAAGATATAAATTTCCAAAATAACACGTTACATGGTCTCCCACTTACCCTGCCATGAAAGTACAATGAGCACAGAAGACGCCAGCAGATTCCTTATCCAAATAAACCCATGGCTGGTGAGGTTTTTCCCTCTGGGATGGATTCACTTTTGCTTTCAATGCACAGTATGGCACATCATCTCCAATGGCATTATACTTCACGGCTTGAACATGCCCACTGACAATAAATCTGTTAGGTAAAACGTTTTTTTTTAATACTAGCTGGTGAATGTTGATGGAAAGATAATAAATTATTATAAACTCCAAAGGCAGAGCGTGAGTGAGTGAATATGATTTATCGTCGCTTTTTCGGTCCTATCACGACGTTTGCTTCCTAATCCTTTTCACACCAGGAAACCACTTGGGTAGGCTCCTATTCCTTCCCGTCATGACCATGCAATTTAAAGGTCATGGCCCTATCACGAAGACGAGAGAGAGAGAGAGAGGGGAGGGAGGATGCACCATCAAAACCCTGTGAAAAAAACATCATAAATTGTTGAACTGGTATCGGGACAGTATCTTCTGACTGTATCGCAGTACCAGGTACTGAATGTAGATATATTAGAGAGGAATTTGTTTATCTGTATGAAAATAAATAATCCCAGTTTGTAGTGGTATTCAGTTTTATTTTCTCAAATTTTCACCGAACCTACAAACATAGCTATATGCTTCGAGCGAGTTGTAAGCCTGCATGGACTCCTTTGTGAATGCACCGGGTGACTCAATCAAGTAACAGTATATATCGCCGAACACGAAGTCTGGCCACTGACTGGGATCGTCGGTACTCATTAAAAATATAAGGATCTAATAGATCTAAAGAATTATATTTAAGTTTAGCAGTATACCGATTGTTGGCCTCTGCGGGCTGGTTTCGCGCATAATATGAGAATACATTATCAGCAGTTACATTTTTAGCAACATCCGACACGAGACTGCTTAAAAAGGTTGCTATTTTCTTGCATGCAGCGTGGTGGTGGACTGGAGTTTTTTGCCCATCAGGTCAGTGCGCATGCGTCATAATGGCGTCTTGTTTTCAAACAACGATCAACACTAGTATTCGAAAAGGTCGTATGAGGTCTGGTCTGTTAGGTCCATACGGGAGTGACGTCATGACCGTTTGGTCATGTCTTCCAAGTTGCTACCTGAACAGGTACAACAAAAGTGTACATGAGATACACCACATATCACGAATCGTTAGATTCTTGGTATGTGCTTTAGGATAGGTTAACTGTGATAGATACAGGTATTAGTCATTAAAAGTATATAGTTTTAATACAGCCAAACGTAAACGAGGTTATTGGTAGGCAACAGTCAAGGTGTACCTTATAACCTAGGCATTGTTACCTATTGTTTTAGTATTTCGGGTACAACTCCTTTGTGTTGTTGCCTTAGTAGCAATAACCGTGTGGTCAATTCTGATTGGTTGATTGGTACATATTTCAAACCTAACTGATTTCACACACTACTGTAGCACTTGCCATTTGAATCCTGCACAGACCACTTGTGTTTTGAATATTTTCCTGGAGTTGTCCTTTTTCTGCACAATTGGACTGTGGACATTTGACTCAAAACTATACTGTAAAGTCATGTGGCTCTGTCAGTATGTCGGCACCTCTTCCCACTTCTTTTACATGCGTTGTAATTTTTACCTGTATATGGCGAGATTTTGCTGCTGTACGTTTCGTCCCCGAGGCCCGCCCCTGTACAGACCTTTTGTTCTTTGATATATGTTGGCATTGTTTGAAGTTGATACTGGGTCGACATCGGGCCTTACAGACTAGTCTTTTGTGTTAAATGTCGTCATTTCCATCTGACGACGATACAGCTCACCAATCCCCAGTGTACGAGTTGTCACCGGGACACAGTTCACCAATGACCAATATACGAGTTGTCAGAGCATTTCCATCATATATCTCTAGATTTGTACTAATACCGCTTATGCCGGTGCTAGAGGCCGTGTTGTCATGTCATTCAAGTTGCCACATGAACAGGTACAATACATTCGTACCTGAGATACAACACGAATCGTCACTGGTGACGTCATCATTGGTGACGTCATCAGTAGGAGTAGTAGCCAAAGTAGCCACATGCGGGTGTGGAGGAAAGTGCTTGGGGTAGAGATGGACCATTCTTGGTCCGTATGCGTTGTGTGAGGTGTAGCAACTCCCGCCAACGCCAAGCTTAACGCTTCAACGACCTGGTGAAATAGCTCAGATGCTCTGATATTTTAGATATTCCATGGAATTGTCACTAATTCGTCGAAATGAAGTGACGCCCTTAATGCCCCATCTGTACGCCGTAACACCCGTCTCAATGCCTTAACACCCGTATCAATGCTTTGACGCCTTTATATCTGAATGCCTTTACACCCTATCTGAACATTTTGACCCCATGATTTTGATAGATGACAAAACAACAACAACAATGATGACAGTCCAATTATTGTATTATCCCTTCGGTACATCATACCTACGCTGGGAAAGTCGCGTTATCTATGTTTACAATTCTCATAGGTTCTTGTCCAATCGGAATCCGTCGTTTGAGAAAATTGTTTTTTGGGGGTGCGTGGGTGTAATTTAGGGACGATCCGTGGTCCGAATGCGTCGTGTGAGGTGCTAAATTTTAAGCCCTCATGATGTAGACCACGACTTTAGGATGACCATGTCATCTGTGACGTCATCAGTAGGAGTTGTAGCCAAAGTGGGCATTCTGAGGGTGTGGAGGAAAGTGTTTGGGGAGAGATGGACAATCCTTGGTTCGAATGCGTCGTGTGAGGTGTAGCAACGCCCGCCAACGCCAAGTTTTTCGATTCGATGACCTGGTGAAATAGCTCAGAGGCTCTGATTTTCTAGATATTCCATGGAATTGTCACCAATTCGTCGAAATGAAGTGACGCCCGTTAACGCCCGTTGTTACGCCTTAATGCCCCATCTGTATGCCTTAACGCCTTAACGCTTTAACACTCATCTCAACGCCGTGACGCGTTATCTTAACGTCTTAACGCCCTATCTGAACGCCGTTAATGTCCTATCTGAACGTTTTGATCCCATCCTTTTGATAGATGAGGAAAGAACAACAACACGGATGACAATCCAATTATTTTATTATCCCTCCAGTACATCATACCCACGCTGGGAAAGTCGCGTTATGTAGGTTTACAATTCTTGTAGGTTCTTGTCCAATCAGAAGCCGTCGTTTGAGAAAAATCGCTTTTGGCCTAAGCGTCGTCGGACAGATCAGCTTCCTGTAGCGGCAGCATATCCTGAAACACTTGTTTGCGCATTTGGGGTGTAGTAAGTAAAGTGGTAATTCTTGAGGTGCAGAGGGGTATATTTGAGAGATTGTGGTTCTATATCTCATCCAAAGATGGAGTGTAGCGTGTCATCTTGAAGCTCTAGTGGCATAGACCACGAATTGAGTGATTTTCATGTCATCTGTGACGTCATTGATGGCGTCATCAGTACGAGTGGGTGCGAATTTTTGAATAGTCAACCAATACATATGGACCGATGAGGAACACGAGTTGATGCATATACAGACACCACCACCAGCAGACACTGAAGATTGGATTTTCTCAAACGACGGCTTCTGATTGGACAAGAGCCTAAGAGAATTGTAAACATACATAGCGCGACTCCATCAACGTGGGTGAGATGTACTGGACGGATAATGAAATGGTTGGATTATCATTCTTATTGCTGTTGTTGTTCTCTCATCTGTTAAAATCATGGCGTCAAGGTGTTCAGATAGGGCGCCAAGGCGTTATGATAAGGCGTTAAGGCGTTGAGACGGGTGTTAAGGCGTTGAAAGGGGCTTTAAGGCGTACAGATAGGGCGTTAAGGCGTAACAACGGGTGTTGGAGGGCGTCAGTGCATTTCGATAAATTAGTGACAATTCCATGGAATATCTAGAAAATCAGAGCTTCTGAGCAATTTCCCCAGGGCGTTGAAGCGTTAAGTTGGCGGGCGCTACTACAAGATGACACCTCACTCGACGCATTCGGACCAGGGATGATCCATTTCTACCCCAAACACCTTTCTTCACACCCAAAAATGCCCACTTTGGCTACTACTCCTACTGATGACGTCATTGATGACGCCACAGATGACATGGGCACCTCACACGACGCATTCAGACCAGGGATCGTCCCTCAAACACACACCACGCACCTCCAAAATTGCTGCTTTCTATATTACGGTCAGTCTGCGCAAGCACAGAACGGTGAAAATGGACTAGACACAGGTACAATCAGACGCTACTCCGAGAGAACTTCAACCTGATACTTCATACGGTCCAATTGGACCAGGATGAGTCGATCTCGACCTCAAAACGTCCATTCAAATACCCCTTTTCTACTGCGCATGCACAAATACACGATATTTCTACCTCAAGCCCATACAGTTGGACGCTCCCTCACGAGAGCTTCACATTGATACCTCACACGACTCATACGGACCACTTTTAGTTCACCTCGCCCCCAAAACGTTCATTTCAATGCCCTTATTTCAAAATTCCCTGTCTGCGCATTCGCAGAATGTTGAAAACGGATGACACACTAGTTCAGTCGGATGCTTATCCACGAAAACTTCACGATGACACCTCATACGGACCACTATGGTTCCACCTAGACCTCAAGCATCCCCTCAAATACCCCTTTTCTACTGCGCATGCGCAGAATGACGTCAATTCCACCCCACATTCACATCCAGTTGAACGCTCACCCCACAAGTGCTTTCACACGGACACCTCCACGACCCAATCAGACCACTGAGTCCACCTATACCCCAAAACGTTCACCCCGACGCTACTTGCCCAGTGCGCATGCGCACAGTAACTTTTCAAACAAAATCAACGTTTGGCCTCGAAACCCCTCCCATCGTGTTCTACAGCTCGAGATGAAAAAAACCCAGGTGTCCAGGTGTGAGTTTCCCAGTGGGGCCAACATTTTCCACTGCACCAGTATGGACCTAACAGACCTGACCTACATGCACCTGAACCGCATGGCTTCGAGACCCTCCTTCCCCAACGTGTTCTACAGCTCGAGATAAAGAACACAAGGGGCCACAACCGATACCGCAAATGTCCAGGAATGGGTTTCTCAGTGGGACCAACATTGCCCAGTGCACCAGTATGGACCTAACAGACCCGACCTACATGTACCTGAACTTTTAAAAAAAAGTCACCGCATGGCTTCGAGACCCCTCCCACCGTGTTCTACAGCGCGAGACGAAGAAAACAAGATGCCACAAAAAATAGTAAAATCCGGAAGAAAAAAAATGACCACCCTTATCCTATACATGCAATCCCGGTATAGATTAACATGCAAATGTTCGAATCAAGATCCCGGAATTCGACCCAAGGAGGTTTTGCCTAGTCAGACTTTTCTTCCTTGCATCCAGATAACAGCAGGATCGATGCCAAAAGGGGATTTTCCACAGCAAGCGGCGCCATTTTTGTTTGTTTACAATTTGCGAAGACATACTGGACACGACACGCTCGACCCTGTGGTCGCACTGATTATAGACTCCTTTTGGGGTTTTCCCTTCTCTCGCTGTATGGCTATGTGGAAAAAATGAGGGTTCTCCACTTGCCATTTATGCTGGGCATATAGCTGGCGGTATTGTCGGGGACCATGTTTGATGACGTGAATTCCGGGAGATTAACATTGGAAGTTATTACAGTCTTATGTAGGGGCTTATTGCTGGGCCGTCACGTTACCGGAAGTGACCTTTTAACACGGATGTGACCTGTGACCCGGATACCACGTGACCGGATGTGACGTCATAGTGACGTCAATTTGATAAGAAAAGGGAAAATTGGCCCCTTCTTTAGGGCAGAAATGTGTGAATCTGGAGAGATAACCAGGAATTGTTCAAACAGAATTATCTGCCCTTAAATCGGGGTAAATTTCAGTTTGATATACTACTCGAGTATCTATTTTCCAATTTGCGGTAAATGAGTTAGCTATGTGCCACCATATTACCGGATAGAAAAACTGTTAAGACGGATATTACGTAATGCGTACGTCAGCACTCAGTATTTCCTAATGCCCCATCATCTATCAGTTTGTCTGTTATATTGGCTTTCGTTTGGTATATAACACAATACACCTTGAAACCAACGATCAAGTACAGGCGTCTTCTGCTTACCCTAACTCCTTTTATTTTATAAGCACTTTGTATAGCACAGCGTCACAGATGTATTATTATAGCGGTGTTATGCCCACGCAAATTATTCTACTGTCACCCTTGAGCACACACCATAGGGGAGATTGGGGTAAAGTGGGACATGGGGCACAGTGGGACAAGCCGTCTAGCTCTTTTGTTAAGAACAAGAGGCACATAACATTACTATCACCAGAAAGCTATCACCCCCATACAACTTCTATATTGATTACAAGTAAAACCTATCATTGGTAAAACTGTTTTGAGCAGTCCAAGTAAATTTTTAGGACTGAGGATGATAGCTCGTTATGAGAAGTTTTCAGCAGTACTTCATTGCTGTTTTATTACTACTGAGAGAGGATGGACAAAGGTACACTTTACTTATATCGATTTAGTATCTCAGCTGTATGTATTAGTTTTTTGTCATAAAAAGGAATATATCATGCACATGGGGCAGAGTGGGACACTTTTGCCGGGGCACAGTGGGACAATAATAATCAAATGGTGAAATTTCCTTTCATCCTATAAAATGCCATCACAGTGCATTATTTTGTTTCTTAGATGGTAGTATTTGTCAATCCTATCAGATTTGATGAGTTTTACTAAAACTTTCAAAGTTAAATGCTTTCGTTGGGATGAGAATCACACAAAATATTTTTCCCTCTTTGGCTCCTGGGAAATATTTTACGTAAAGCAGGGGCCTAAAATAGCAACTAACTTACCCACCGCTGTTGAATCTTCTAAACTCCTATGAAACATATTAGTATATGCTTCTTATAAAATGTATTTTGATTATTGTCCCATCGCACCCCAGTGGGTGTCCCAGAGTACCCCATAGTGGGGCAAACTGGGACACATTTTTTTACGTTTTTTTTGAGAAAATTATAACAGATATTTCAAATTTTTGTGTGTGACTATGTCATAATAAGTATAAGATATAACGAGAGTATACATGGCTACACTACAGGGCAATAATAACAGAAATTTTTGCAAAAAAGTGAAAAATGTCCCAGTGTACCCCAATCTCACCATACCTTTCAAAACCGTAAGTTCAAAAATGGGTCAGCTCGAGGTGTAAACGGGACCGAAATTTAACCCCCTTATCCGCAACAGCTCCCGGGCTCTCTTCCAGGACATTAGCGTAGTTTTATATATACTTTGATTTATCTTTTTAATTTGGTGCTAATGTTGTTATATGAATTAGGGATTTGGATTATGGACGCTGAAATTCTTTAATGGACGGCGGCTGAATGGCGAATGGCGGACTGGACGCCTTCGTTCCAAATGTACCTAGAAAATGTGTGTTTTTCGAACAAGCTGCTTGGCGTATCGTTGACGCAGGAAGCAGTAGAATCTACTCAGAAAACGAGACCGTGCCGCATATCATTATCGTGAGGAAACATCACAGTCTCATGATGCGACATTGCAGATCTTAGCTCTGACACGAATAGAGCCTTCCATACAGGTGTATGCATGTAAGTTGTTTGGAAGGACTTGTATTAGGCGTTGTAGACAAATATTGAGAACGTCAAGAAACAAGTGGTAAAGATAAACGAACTAATAAATTTAATGAGCCTTATTCTAGATAACAATATATGGCATTTGTGATGTGATAATACAAATAAATTGATCAAGCCCAGTATGTGCAGGACAATAATTTATACCGCAAAGGCTGATTCCATATTACTGATTATGTTTGGGAGACAAGCTACTTTAATATTTCGGAAATCCATGCAAAATGCCTTCCATCAAATTAGCAATATAATCGTTGTTGACTACGATAAATATGTAAAGCTTCCGCAAATAATGTGGTATAACTGATATCGACTGGGTGTGGGGGGCGGGGGTAGCACGATAAGAAATTATTACAAGCACTGGACTGTACACATGTACTAATATGTTGTCAAAGTCAATTGATTAAAACTGTTTATTTTTGTTTCTCCTTTTGTTAAGTTGAGACACACGACGCCACCGGACAGAAGCTACAAAATGACATTATTGTTTAAGTTCTGGCAATGCTGGAAAGCCAATTCATGGAACGTTTGTACCATCCATCCCTCTTTGTACATTGAATCTCAATCTCTCGGTTTTCATTGGCAGTCACTCGTACCACGTTTGATCCGTCACCGGATTCAAACACAAGGTGGATTGCAGGTCCAACGACCGACATCTGAGCTCGCTTCCAAAAAGAGGCCTCCTTCTCTGATATATATGCAGAAGCTTCTCGCAACAGTCTCTGGCTCAAATCGTCTAGTGTAGAATTCCGAATTTCCCGCAAGATCACACCCTCGTCTATCTCTGTTCCGCAATGAATCACCTGCAACGAAAAGCAAAATCACTCATTTTGCGATTTCACAGAATACCAGGGAAACACTAAGGACCTAACCCGATAAGATGGACAAACGGCCCCGGTGAGCAGTTCACTTACAAGGATCATGTGACTAGTCCAGTGGAACTCAATGTTTTACTTTTTTGACGCGCACAATACATACACTGTAAATATACCCTTCCCCCCCCCCCCTAATGCGGTATGTGACGAGCAACCGGTATGGTGTACGACTGACAACTACTCAGAATATGGATGTTAATGGTAATTAGCAAAGTTTAAATTTCTGAATGAATGGGCTCTTATCCCACTGTGCCCAAAGTATCAGGTGCACGACCAGTTTGGTTTGATCGAACGACCCTTCTGGGTTTACGCTGATCACCAGCTGTACATGCGCCAGGTCTTTACTGTCGGTAGAACTGATGTCAGCGAGGATTAAAAATGGATCCTCTATGGTCATCAAAAAGCATTTTGTCAATTGAACCGTCATCACTATTCAACAAATAGTTTTCTAACGCAGGCTTTTTTTGCCCAGATTTTGTTCTGTTCTCATCTTTAATCACTCGCACAAAACTATCACAGGAAGAGAAAACTTCACAATATTTGATGAATATTATATCTTGTGATATAAACCATTTCGAAAAAAAAAATTTCTACAAACCCTCTTTGTACATTGAATCCCAATCTCCCGCTTTTCATTTGCAGTCACTTGTACCACGTTTGATCCGTCACCGGATTCAAACACAAGGTGGATTGCAGGTCCAACGACCGATATCTGAGCTCGCGTCCAAAAAGAGGGTTCCTTCGTTGATATATATGCAGAAGCTTTTCGCAAAAGTCTCTGGCTCAAATCGTCTAGTGCATGATTTCCAATTTCTCGCAAGATCACATCATTGTCTATCTCCGTTCCGCAAAGAATCAGCTGCAATGAAAAGCAAAATCACTCATTTTACGATTTCTCTGCATACCAGGGATAAACGAAGAACCTAGTGCGATAAGATGGACAAACGGCCCCGGCGAGCAGTCCACTCACAACGGATCATGTGACTAGTCCAGTGGAACTCATAGTTTTACTTTTTTAGGCGTGCACAATACATACACTGTAAATATACCATCATGCGGTATGTGCCGAGCAGGCGGTATGTTGTACGACTGACAACTACTCACAATATGGTGATTAATGGTAATCAGCAAAGTTTAAAGTTCTGAATGAATGGGCTCTTAGCCCACTTTGCCCAAATTATCAGCTGCACGAACAGTTTGGTTTGATCGAACGACCCTTCTGGGTTTACGCTGATCATCAGCTGCACATGCGCCACGTCTTTATTGCCGGTAGAACTATTGTCGGTGAGGATTAAAATGGATCCGCTATGGTCACAAAAAGCATTTGTCAATTGAACCATCATCACTATTCAACCAATAATTTTCTAACTTAGCATTTTTTGTCCAGATATTGTTGTGTGCACAACTCTAATCACTCGGACGAAGCTATCACGGGAAGAGAAAACTTTATTTGCTGAATATTATATCTTGTGATATAAACCATTTCAAAGAATTCTTTTTCTACAAACCCTCTTTGTACATTGAGTCCGAATCTCCCGGTTTTCATTGGCAGTCACTCGTACCACGTTTGATCCGTCACTGGATTCAAACACGAGGTGGATTGCAGGCCCAACGACCGACATCTGAGCTCGCTTCCAAAAAGAGGGTTCCTTCGTTGATATATATGCAGAAGCTTCTCGCAAAAGTCTCTGGCTCAAATCGTCTAGTGTGTGATTCCCGATTTCCCGCAAGATCACACCCTTGTCTATCTCCGTTCCGCACTGAATCAACTGCAATGAAAAGCAAAATCACTCATTTTACGATTTCTCGGTATACCAGGGAAACACTAAGGACCTATTCCGATAAGATGGAGAAACGGCTCCGGCGAGGAGCCCACTCACAAGGACCATCTGACTAGTCCAGTGGAACTCATTTTTTTTTTACTTTTTGGGCGTGCACAATACATACACTGTAAATATACCACCATGCGGTATGTGACGAGCAGGCGGTATAGTGTACGACTGACAACTACTCACAATATGGTGGTTACGGGTAATTAGCAAAGTTTAAAGTAATGAATTAATGGGCTCTTAGCCCACCGTGCCCAAAGTATCAGCTGCACGACCAGTTTGGTTTGATCGAACGACCCTTCTGGGTTTACGCTGATCATCAGCTGCACATGCGCCACGTCTTTACTGCCAGTAGAACTGCTGTCGGTGAGGATTAAAAATGGATCCGCTATGGTCACAAAAAGCATGTTGTCAATTAAACCACCGTAACTATTCAACAAATAGTTCTCTAACTTAGGCTGTTTTTGTCCAGATAGTGTTGTGTGCACATCTCTAATCACTCGGACAAGGCTATCTCGGGAAGACTAAACTTCACAATATTTGATGAATATTATATCTTGTGATATAAACCATTTCGAAGAATTCTTTTTCTACAAACCCTCTGTGTACATTGAATCCCGATCTCCCGGTTTTCATTGGCAGTCACTCGTACCACGTTTGATCCGTCACCGGATTCAAACACGAGGTGGATTGCAGGTCCAACGACCGACATCTGAGCTCGCTTCCAAAAAGAGGGTCTCTTGGTTGATATATATGCAGAAGCTTCTCGCAAAAGTTTCTTGCTCAAATCATCTAGTGCATCTAGTGCAATTTCCCGCAAGATCACACCCTTGTCTATCTCCGTTCCGCAAAGAATCAACTGCAATGAAAAGCAAAATCACTCGTTTTAAGATTTCTCTGCATACCAGGGAAAAACTAAGGACCTAGTGCGATAAGATGGATAAACGGCCCCGGCGAGCAGTCCACTCACAACGGATCATGTAGCTAGTCCAGTGGAACTCATGGTTTTACTTTTTTAGGCGTGCACAATACCACCATGGGGTATGTGCCGAGCAGGCGGTATGGTGTACGACTAACAACTACTCACAATACGGTGATTAATGGTAATTAGCAAAGTTCAAAGTAATGAATGAAAGGGCTCTTAGCCCACTGTGCCCAAAGTATCAGCTGCACGACCAGTTTGGTTTGATCGAACGACCCTTCTGGGTTTACGCTGATCACCTGCAACTGCAATGAAAAGCAAATTCATTCATTTTACGGTTTCGTGGCATACCAGGGAAACACTAATGACCTAGTGCGATAGGATGGATAAACGGCCCCGGTGAGCAGTCCACTCACAACGGATCATGTGATTAGTCCAGTGGAACTCAAGGTTTTACTCTTTTAGGCGTGCACAATACATTCACTGTAAATATACACTCCCACACGGTGTGTGACGAGCAGACTATATGACGTACGACTGACAACTACTCACAATATGGTAGTTACGGGTAATTAGCAAAGTTTAAAGTTCTGAATGAATGGACTCTTAGCCCACCGTGCCCAAAGTATCAGCTGTACGACCAGTTTGGTTTGATCGACCGACCCGTCTGGGTTTACGCTGATCACCAGCCGCACATGCGCCACGTCTTTACTGCCGGTAGAACTTTTGTCGGTGAGGATTAAAAATGGATCCGCTATGGTCATACAAAACATTTTGTCAATTGAACCATCATCACTACTTAGCAAATAATTTTCTAACTTAGCCTTTTATCCAGATATTGTTGTCTCAATGTTTTATTAGCTATATTTAGAAATATTGCCCTGAAAGCTTCTTGTGAAAATCTCTGTTTTAGTGAAATTAGATATAGTCCCCTGGTGACGTCACACATTGCTGATATCACCAACAAGATTGATATGTAGCGGATTCTCAAGTAGTGCTGGCGCCGATGTAAATGGTTTGAGAAAAACTGAGAAAAGTTATTGCTGTTTGAATTTTTATAAGAAAGAATGGAAAACAGTGGTACAGGGTGCACTATAAACAATTGGGTTTTTGCTGGTACACGACACCACATCCCAGAACCACAACATGGCTATAGGTTTCATTTCCAATAAATCTGGTCATCACCTCTCACCTACTTTCAAACTATAGAACTAACGCAATGTAGCACCAAACTTCTTGTACGCTACGAACGTATTTTATAGCATGTGTGCAATACTTTCAAACTATAGAACTAACGAAATGTAGCACCAAATGTCTTGATTTGATTGAAATTGTAGTTTAAGGGCCGCTTCCCATTCGGATTTCGCGGCCCATCAACTCAATGCTTTATTCGATTCTCGCGGTACATTACGTTGTTTATTGAATATCTTTTCCAGCGCTAAATATATAAATAAATAAATATATAAACAAGTAGATAAATAATAAATAACAATGAGTGATTAGTAAATGTCTTGTACGCTACGAACATATTTTATAGCATGTGTGTAATATCCTAATGTAGTTTATGTTTAAAACACGATCCTGGCATCAACTTTGGTGAATACAGCTCATAGCATTCAGTTGTATTGTTAACAATTACAACTCATATAAGGGAAGTGGGAAGAGGTGTCGACATACTGGCAGAGCCACATGACTTCACAGTATAGTCTTCCGGACTATACATATATTATTATATAATATAATATATATTATATATTATTATATAATATAATTGATATATTATCAATATAGTATTCATCTTCAAAAAGGTTACATTGCCATTTGGAACATATTAGAATTCGAAGAATATGATTCCGCCTACAACACCATCGGTCTCTCTTGCATGTGAGAATAAAGTTGTGTTGATTCGATCCTAAAAGCGATTGGCAATATCTTGGAATCTATATGGCTATTATTTCATAAAACGAACTATATTATAGAGCGCTTCCCATGTTTATTTTTCTATTCACCTTGAGTTGCGGAATGGTGTGGTCCTTAGAAGCCATCTCTTACGTCTTCCTGTCTGCATAAAAAAACAAAGAGAAAATTACTTTAAATATGTGACGTTTTTCATCGGTGTCTAACAGCAAAAGCATGAAAGAGATTGCAACTCTAGCGGTTTGTCATAATCATAAGATGCAATTGCGTCTGCAGCAAGACCGTATCATTCTCATTAGATTGTACACTTTCTGATGGCTAATATTACAACACATATAAGTGAAGTGGGAAGAGCTGCCGGCATACTGACAGAGCCACATGACTTCACAATATAATCTTCTGGTTAACCTATTTTGAAGCACATACCAAGAACCTAACGATTCATGATATGTGTTGTATCTCACGTACGCTTTTATTGTGGCTGTTCATGCAGCAACTTGGATGACATGACCACACTGGCCCTAGCACCGGCATAATTGGCATTAGATACATATCTAGAGAGTTATGATCGAAATGCTCTGACAACTCGTATATTGGTAATTGATGAACTGTGTCACTGTGACAACTCGTACACTGGGGATTGGTGACCTGTATCGTCTTCAGATGAAAATGACGGCATTTAACACAAAAGGCTAGTCTGTAAGGCCCGATGTCGACCCAGCATCAACTTCCCACAATGCCCACATATATCAAAGACCAAAAGGTCTGTATATTGGGGCGGGCCTCGGAGACGAAACGTCCACCAACAGAATCTCGCCATATACAGGTAAAACTTACAACGCATATAAGGGAAGTGGGAAGAGGTGCCGACATACTGATGGAGCCACATGACTTCACAGTATAGTCTTCTGGTTACCCTATTCTGAAGCACATACCAAGAATTTAACGATTCGTGATATGTGTTGTATCTCAGGTACGCTTTTATTGTACCTGTTCATGTGGCAACTTAGATGACATGACCATGCGGCCCCTAGCACCGGCATAAGCGGTATTAGATACTAATCTAGAGAGCTATGATGGAAATGTTCTGACAACTCGTATATTGGTAATTGGTGAGCTGTGTCAGTGTGACAACTCGTACACTGGGGATTGGTGAGCTGTATCGTCGTCAGATGAAAATGACGGCATTTAACACAAAAGACTGGTCTGTAAAACCCGATGTCGACCCCGCATCAACTTCCCACAATGCCAACATATATCAACATATACCCTCTAATTGCGTTGGGATTGAAAAGCGTTTTAATGCGCCTGCCAGATGCATGTCTTTGGTAACTTTACAAATGAAGTCATATTTGGATTTGGAAGACGCAATATTGTTGTCGACGCGAGCACCGACTCCAAGTTAAAGAAATTTTGTCTTCAGTGAAGTCGATATTCCTTTTCCGAGCACCGAACGTGATTCCCGACCAAAATCGTTTTTGTTTTTTATACCGATAGGTAATATTTACAACGGAGTAACTTGTAAGCGATATTGGTTTATTCTTGTATTGCGTACGAACAATGTAAATCACATCCGTTGGTGTATCTTGCATTAACGTAATTGATCTATTGAGTTGATTGGATTTTAAGCCATGGCCGTATGTGTCAGAGATACAGGTTTGTAACGTTGTTCGACTGCTTAATGAGGATCTTTTTTCAAGTAATACTGTGCATCTGGCGTGGTTAAGTAGCGTCTTATTATTTTTTGTTTGGCATATTATACTCAAATTATAATGCATGTGTGCGAACCCTGACGAACCGATTCTCAACGGAGATTTGCCTCGACCTGTTTCGTTCTGCTTTATGACTACACTGCATGGTACCTCTATTCCATGGAATTGCTTTTGCATCTAGATGAACATGGTTCTTTTAGATGTCGATATCCGAGGAATCGGAATATTATTGTTATAGCCAACTTTGCCGACTCCAAGCCCAAAGATGGTTTTTCTTCGGCGCGCTCAATGTTCATTTTCTAAGCGCCGACCTAATCCCCCACCAATCTAGTTTTTTTCTGATATCGAAAGTTTCTGAAACACTTGATATAGCAGTAATGACAAACACAAATTACATCAGCATATATTTACAACGGTGCATGGTTTCGTAATCATGAACTTCTATTCATGTATTGCATATTGACAATGTAATAGACATGCTTTAGTGCATCTTGTATTAACGCAATTGGTGTATTAAGTTGATAGGACCTTAAACCATGATATTTATGTCAGCTGTAAAAATAAAGCATTTATTTTATATTATATTCAATAATGTGTATAAAATTATAATCTCTTTTTCGATACCTAAATGGCGAATATCCTGAATGATTAACTGATTTTGTATATGTATATGCGGTACCTCAGTTCCGGAGTTTTACATATAGACTTATATAGCTTATCTAGATGTCGACAGGTGAGCGGTGACAGCTGATATCGCCAATATGTTTTTCTTTAGTGAGCTCGACCTCCATTTCTCAAACAACGACTTGAGTTGTAAAGGAGGTGTTCGGTTTGACTGTATTTTTTTCCTTAGTGTGTTGCGTTTATAAACCGAAAATATAATTTCCTCCCGTTGACTTTAAAAGTTATTAGCTTGAGAGAGAAAATACTGAATTTTCATATTCTCAATTTTCACCGAGAAGAGATTTGTCGAAAAAATATTACGAGTATTAGAAAATAAGCATTTGTTGGTTTTTGCAATTTTTGGCGATATTCTTGAAGGGAATTCCCTTCATATATAAAATATGACACCTTTAACCAAAACCAGTCTTACATATCGAAATGCGGTAGGTTTGTTCCAAAATGATACTGAATAATCGTTTTGGTTAAAGGTGTCATATTTTCATACTATTGAAATATGTGAAAACGCCTGTAGTGCTCTGAAAGGGTGTAGTTCACTGCCATTCGGCACATGATTCCTCAAGTTGATAATTGTAACAGCTGCATGGCCGAATGGTTACAGTGTGGGACTACAGATTAAAAGAAAACCAACATTTTGGTTCGAATCCCCAGATCCCCGAATTTTTTCTTCATTTTTTCCCCCCCCATCTTCATTTTGGACTTTAAAGTGCAATATTGATGTGAAATAAGGACAGCGAACTCCTAACGCACATAGTCCCTTATTTTATTATAATTCGTGAATAGAATTGCACACAAACAACTTCACACACGGTCAAATCACTTGTTCAGTATTTGAATATTCTGACGATCCAGCAGAGCAAAAAATTATTTGTTACACATTTTTGTAATTTCATCTTGGGGCAGCGCAAAGTTGTAACTATGAATTGAAAAGTTAAAAGGTTAAGCTTGTCTTATATCAAGGCATTAGTTAAGGAAATGACCCTCAACAAGTGGTGACGCTTGCTTTCCCAAGTGATTATGCATGTGCTAATATGTTGGGGGTTTATTGCAGTTACTTCCCTTTGGCAATGATTTTTCAGTTTTCGAATCGGTTTATTAATTAAAATGACTGATTATTGTTCGTAAATATCTGGGTCGTTCATGAAAATACTAATGGTAACCTTATGAGAACATGAACCAGAATTTCCCATTAGACTTGCCTCGCCTGTCTGACAAAGAGATGGGGAATACCTGAGCATTATGTCACAATTTATCGGTCGGCTCGGAGCGAGACAATAGAGCAGCAGAGAGCGATTCTGAAGGGAAAAATATCCATCTAAAGCGAACACCTCCTTTGTATAAAGAGGCGGCTGTGAAGTTTCGATTGGCGGCCTTTCAAAAAATAATGTAAATTTTGTCCAAGATTTCTTAACAATGCCCGCTTTATGAAGTATTAGGTATGTCCAATGTAAACATATGTGCAGGTGTGTATCTTGTGTTAACTTAACTGCTTTTACACGTTTACTATTTGACTTTCTTCGTTATGCCCCGTGATTACATGCTCTACATGATTACCTCCCTTCCCATATAACTAGACCATATAGAAAAGGAACGATTACGGTACATATAGTTTAATCGTTTTTTACTAGAGTAATTACAAGCGCCTGGTCCGTCATTCATAATTCAGCCGTCGTCCATTAGAGAATATCCGCGTCCATAATCCAATGACCTATTCCATATTCCATATAACAGTATTAGCACCAAATTCAAAAAGACAATCATGTATACATAAACATAGGCTTGTTTCCTGCAAGAGAGAAGCGGTCAACAGTTTTCAATGATGCCGGCAAGACATCATGATGTTGCTAAAATATCAAATCCGTATCGCTGATCAGTATTCTTAATCCATAGTACTCGTTGTAAAGTTGTCATCTAAAGAATGATGTATCTCAGTCACGCTTTGATTGTGACTGTTCATATGAGTACCATGAGGATCTTGAAGTCATGGGTTCATACGGCCGCTAGCCCCGGGTTAAGCGGAATTAGACACAAGTTACGAAACGTAACGCCATAGATCTTGCACGCTACGCTCGTATTTTGCTATCAGCATGCGATATGTATCGCCAAATTTGAGAAACTTTGAGTGGAGGCGCTTGGTACCCAAGGCCTGTTTTGTGCAATTCGGTCAACTTTTATACTGTACTTATGTACGCAACTCAACTTTACATATGTAATGCAGATATATATTCCTTTTCAAGATATGGTCTCAAGAGATATATTTCCGCATAATAGAGTATAATATCCTCATTATACATACAGTTTAGCTAAAGTAATGTGCACTATTGGATTGAGGGGCTATATTTCTTTTCTCATTTTTAGTGTATATAGATATACCCTATGTCACTCTTTTTTCACAAGCAATGTTCTTATTTTGGTTTGTGTCTGTGTACCACGTAACGTATCACTCATTTTTTCATATTCCTACTTTTTGTTTTAAAAAAATATATTAAATTGTCATTAACTCTTCTTACATGTGGAGTCTCGTGTCAGTTGGCAGTTTTCCGCCATCACATGGACATGTACATGCGCATTTTATTTTGCTATGAATCAAGCAAATTTCGGTCTTGTTAATTCCACGTGTATATATAGCCTTTTTTATTGCTTTGTTTATAGCCACAAAGGTATTTGGTAAATATGATATGCGACTATTGTATATAATCAGTAGGGTATTCGTAGTATTGCTTTGTTCAACAAGGCACTCCTTTTTTCCATTGCAAGTTCATGTTCTACTCGAAATGCCAAGACTAGGCGTGGGACAAGCTGACGATTGCTCTCACCTGTTATAATCACGTCACTGTCTGTCTGTAATTGTTTTTTGTAATGTACGGTTATGTTAAGTAATATCTGGAACTCCACCTTTTGTAAAAAGAGAATTTGTGTTGTAAACCCATCTTCACTGACATAACTATTTCTCTATGAACACCAGGGGATTACATTCTGAACGCAAAAAAAACGCGTTGACATGTTTCACTGCTTGAAGAGGAAGGGTTGTTCTATTATTTGTCTTTGAGAGACTCGTGAATGAAGGGAAACTTAAGAAACAACAAGGCACTCCTTTTCTCCATTGCAAGTTCATGTTTTACTCGAAATGCCAAGACTAGGCGTGGGACAAGCTGACGATTGCTCTCACCTGTTATAATCACGTCACTGTCTGTCTGTAATTATTTTTTGTAATGTACGGTTATGTTAAGTAATATCTGGAACGCCACCTTTTGTAAAAAGAGAATTTGTGTTGTAAACCCATCTTCACTGACATAACTATTTCTCTATGAACACCAGGGGATTACATTCTGAACACAAAAAAAAATCCCGTTGACATGTTTCACTGCTTGAAGAGGAAGGGTTGTTCTATTATTTGTCTTTGAGAGACTCGTGAATGAAGGGAAACTTAAGAAACATGGGAATATGATTGGAGGAGGGGGGGGGGCGGGGGGCGAATATATTCCTTTTACAGTCAAGGGACATCCAGAAGAACAGGAGTGACTATCAGAGACAATGTTGACGTTACCTCCATAACTCGAATGTCAATGAAAATGGCAGATTTATTGTTCTTGACAAAAAATTACAAGAGACCAAACTCACTTTCGCTAGTATATGGGCCCAATGTCCACGACCCCAATTTCTATTCGCATTGTTTTTCCAAATAATAAAATATATGGGAAATAATAATCATCAATGGGGATTGGAATTTTGTCCCAAATTTTACTCTGGACACTTACAAATATGTCCGTAATAATAACCCTAAGACAAGACTTGAGGTATTAGATTCAAAAATTCAACTCGATCTTGTAGATATCTAGAGAGAACAAAATCCATTATCCCGCGGTTATACTTGGCCGCAAAATACAAGATCGGGAATAAAGCAAAGTCGGCTTGATTATTTTCTGATATCCAACGATATTTATATCCAGAGCGCACAAGCAGTCATCGGTATCGCCTATAGATCCGATCATTCTTTCATCAAACTTAAATATTGTTTCGCACGTCGTAAGCGAGGACCTGGGTACTGAAAATTTAATACCGCCCTACTTGATGATCCAAGTTATATAGAATTAATGGAGAACACCATTGAAGGTTCACTAGCACAGTGTTATGAGTCTGGTGACATAAACGATTTGGAAAATGTTCATCTTAATTTTTCAATTTCTAAAAACACAAATTAGAAGCGTAACCATCCCGTTTTCAGTTGCCAAAAACGAAGAAAATATCGAAAAAGAAAAGGAAATTGAAAAGGAAATCGTTGAAGAAGGAAAAAATATGTCT
>JAVTVY010008817.1:0-45279 GCA_036873755.1 Hanleya hanleyi | reverse complement strand
CACCGGCTTTCATCCCTCACAGTGAACAGACAACGACGACCGACGTTGTACCCACCACCATCATCCCTCACAGTGAACAGACAGCGACGACCGACGTTGTACCCACCACCACCACTCCAGTTCACTCGTACCAAATTTACAAGAGCGGGTTACCACGACAGCGGATACACCTCGAACCATGGACCCTCGGTGGCAGCATCCCTTCACTGCGTCATCGCAGGACCGACGGGCTCCGGCAAAACGCACTTCGTCCGGAAGCTCCTTCAACACGCCGACAGCATGATCACCCCACCCATTGCCCGAGTCGTGTGGTGTTACGGAGAATGGCAGGAAGCGTATGCAGCAATGCCCCACATCACGTTCGTGGAAGGCCTACCCAACCTGGCCGATTTGGAACCCGACACCTTGGTGGTTCTGGATGATCTCATGGCGGAGACGGATGCGCGGGTCACCCAACTCTTTACCAAAGGCAGCCACCATCGACGGCTCAGCATCATCTACATTGTGCAGAATCTGTTCAGTAAAAACAAAGAACATCGGAACATCAGCTTAAATGCCCACTACCTGGTGGTCTTCAAAAACCCGAGAGATATCACTCAACTGCTGCACCTGGCGAGACAGATGTATCCCGGCCGCACACCTCAGCACGGGTATATGCTCTTCGACCTCAAGCAAGCCACCCCCGACCACCTTCGACTACGGACCGGCATCTTTCCCGTAGAGGCCCACCACGTGTACATGCAAAATAATGTAAACACACCCACAGGGGCTCCCCCAGCTGGAGTGTGTGTTTGATGATGGGGATAATAAAAAGAATGAATACCACAGCATGGCTGACTTTGTCTCTGTTCTCTGAGGTGGATAAAAAGGGCAGAGTTGTGGGTTCTGGCATTAGTTGTACATGATGTCTGCGCGAGTACGGAAGCACGCCCCGACGCTCCGTGTATTGAAGACGGCCCCACCCGAGTTGGTCCGAACCATTGTACGCGGTGCGGACCCTGACCTTGTACGCTGTCTGCGCGAGATCGGGTACAACCTGTTAAAAGGCAACGTACCACTGACTCCGGCTTAGAAGACCAAGTGGCCAAGCATAAGACAGGTCTCCGAACCCTAGTCCAGAAGCGGGTCCCTCAAAGACAAAAGAAAAAGGTGTTACAGAAAGGCGGCTTTCTCGGGGCCATCTTAGCACCGTTGGCCGCTTCCGTGTTGGGTCCAGTATTGGGTGGACTCTTCGGCCGACAATGAACCACACGAAAAAATGGTCCTCGTCGAACCACGATTCCTTCAAAACCTCCAATCGCCCTACCCTGTCCCACCTACAGTGAAGACCATAAACACCCTCGATGGAGAGATGCAACAGATCTTACAGAGACCGGGGTTAAGCGACAGTGAGAAAGTACAACGGTACAATGAGACGCTTCAATGGTACATGACGTTCATGAACCAATACAAAACCCTCTCTACCCCACCACCACCACCACCACCACCACCACGTGACACACCGCCGACCTCAGCACCGCTCCAACAGCCGCCATTACCAGGGTACCACCCACAGCCCCACAGTGGGTGGAAGACGAAGTCCTGAAGAGTGTACCTGCATCGTTCAAGAAACAAGCTGGCCTGGTATTACAACGGATGAAACAGAATCCTAACATGACTTGGAACGATAAAGGCGAACTACTGGTACAGAATCAGGTGGTCCCCGGAACCCACATGACGGATTTAGTGAATGACCTGATGCGTAAACGCAGGTCGCACACGGATCCTCGAGGATGGGAGGTCTTCGCTCAAGGCTTCAAAGACATGCATGTACCACAGGAATTGGTGGGGAACCCCCACCGCTGGGCCTTTATGCAGCGAACCCAGCAATCGCCGAGTGGCCCACTACCTTCTTGGGAATCCGAATGGGAACCGGAGTCACCCCCCCAAAACACCACCACAACAACGGGCACCTTCTTTTCAAACCTTTAAAAAACCATCTTTGATCAAGACACCCCACATCTCCAGAGCCGTGACACGTAGCAAGTCAACGCGACGAACACGACGCCGGACACAACCGCCCAAGGCCTGGAACACCTATTAAAACCAACAGCAGCAGCAGGACAGCTCAGTCGCCATGTTTTACCTCACCCTACCCAGTAGCAGTTCGCTGGATGTGTTTCCTGACAACACCGTGGCCAAGTACGTGACCCAGTTACCGCAACCGTTGCATTTACCTGGGCGCTGGGAATGTGGCCTCGTGGATATCCAATACCCTTACTCGTGGTACAACGTGCGAGCCAATGAAGTGTGGTACGAGGTACCCAAGAAGGAAAAGACACCCGACCCGAAGGCCAATACGATACTCCCAAGGAGTTCATGGGTGAGCTGTCAAGACTGTTGCATTATAAGGCTCTACGGGAGGTCACGAATACTTCAAGACCCATCAAAGCCTATCCCTTCAAGAATCACGTGGACTTCGATTACAACGCACACAACGACAAGGCACAGCTTATCGTCACCGCCAACGCGAGTGTCGTACTGAGTCCTGTCCTACAGCAAATGCTGGGTTTCGATCTACAGACGTTCGCTGGTCCCACCGCCCACCAAGGCGAGATCCCGATGGATATGAAGTCGGGTATGTACGGACTCTACGTCTACTTGGACGTGGTGGACAACCACATCGTGGGCGATATCAACACACCTCTGTTACGGGTGGTGCCCATTAAAAAGACGTATGGAGATCAAGTCACCCACAGTTTCACTCACATGCTCTACCTACCCGTACGACAACCCGACATCAACACGATCACGGTGGATATAAGAGATGACACGGGACGACCGGTGGCATTCGAACGCGGGAAAGTGGTGCTGACACTTCATTTTCGACAAGCACGTGCTCCCCACTTTGTATAATGAAGGTGCCTTACGAGTGCGATGCACGCAGCTATATGGACTATTATGCCCAACAGGCCGGCGGTGGCCTTCCGGTCTTTAGTGGTGCACGCATGCAACGAGGACATGGACTGGGGAACATACTCGGGAGCATCGTCAAAACGTTCCTGCCGTTGGTGACGCGTGGGGTGAAAGCAATCGGCAAATAAGCGGTACGCAGTGGACTGCAAGTCGCCGGTGATGTCTTGGAGGGTACGGCACCCAAAGAAGCCTTGAAACGGCGGACCAAAGAAGCAGGAGGCGTCTTAGTGGCCAAAGCACAACGCACCGTAGGGAATAAAAGACCTGCACCACCGAGACCACGCACCAGTCGACGTCCGACCCAGCGACGACGCACATCGAAGACCCAGGATATCTTTTCTTAAAACATGTCGTTAATCCACGCAAAGTCCTGTCCCTCCACCAACAGTGAATTTGATTTGTGGACCGTCCCGCCCACACAGACCAGTGCCGAACAAGGATTATGGGTGGAGCATCTCCCGCTGTCCAGCATCAACGCAACAGGGCCCATCGAGTTCACCATCAGTATTGCGGATACGGCCTATGTGGATTTAGCCCATACATACTTGTATGTGAAAGCCAAGATCGTCAATGGAGATGGCTCCAGAATCGTGGACCAAGCAACGGTGGGCCCGACGAATCTCTGGCTGCACTCGATGTTTCAACAGGTGGATATATTTCGTACCCCTATCGAGCCTACATCGAGACGCTGTTGTCGCATGGGCGAGAGGCTAAAAAATCTCAACTGACAGCCGCTTTATTCTACTAGGACACAGCCCAGCACATGGGCGTAGAGAACGACAATGTGGGATATAACAAACGGAAGGCTTTGACCGCGAGCGGCGTCTCGGTGGATCTCATGGGTCGACTGCACGCAGACATGTTCTTGCAAGACCGGTACCTCTTGAACAAGATCCCCATCAAAATCCGACTGATACGGGCGCCTCCGACCTTCGCCTTGATGGCCACTAACGTAGACGGGCATGCAGCTGACTATAAGATTGTCATCCAAGACGCAGTCCTGTATGTCCGAAAAGTGAAACCGAATCCAGCCGTTCAATTGGGACACCTCAAAGCCTTGGAAACAAAACCAGCCCAGTACCCTATCCGACGTGTGCAAACCAAAGTGTTCTCTGTGTCTGCTGGAAATATGAGCGCCAACAAAGAAAACCTGTTCCTGGGGGAACTACCCAAGCGATTGATCCTGGCCTGTGTGGAAAATACCAGTTTCAGCGGAGCCTACCCAGAGAACCCGTTTGACTTTAAACATTTCGGCATCAATTTTGTGGCCCTGCATGTGGATGGACAACAGGTCCCAGCCACGGCCTTAACACCGAACTTAACATTTCATTCGAGCCTATCAGAGCCTGTTTACAGCCACCGGTCAAATCAACCAGGACGAAGGGAATATGATCAGTCGGGAGGACTACGGGAACGGATACACGTTGTTCTGTTTCGATCTGACCCCCACCTTAGAGAACGACCATCAGCTGGCCCTAGCCAAGCAAGGCAATTTACGGTTGGAAATCCACTTTGCACGAGCCCTCCGGAGCACCGTCAATGTGATCTGCTACGCCGAGTTTGACAACATCATTCAAGTGGACAAAGCGCGCAACGTCCTGTGTGACTTCTCCACCTAACATGGATACAGACCAGATAACCACCGTGCTGGAGAATGACCCAGAGACACGTATGGTGTTTCAAGGGGTGTTCGCCCGAGATGTGTTCCCATTAGACCGTATGTATCCTGCTGCTTACGTTCTCAACACGGACCCGATGGATCGGGCCGGTGAACATTGGGTGCGCGTGTACTTGACAGAACAGCAGGGCGAATACTTTGACCCGTACGGCCTGCCCCCCTCCATCCCGATTTAACAGACTTCATGGATCAAGGCACAGAGACGTGGTGATGGAACAGTCAAACGTTGCAAAGCCTGGCCAGTAGCGTGTGCGGACAATATCGCTTGTTTTACCTGTACCATCGATGCCGGGGAAGACCCTTATCTACCATCGTACAGATGTTTGACGAGTACCCCAAGGCCGAGGACCGCGATGTACTCGTATATGACTGGGCCGCCCATCATTTCAATGTACAAGCCCCGTTCTGGGCTTAAGTTCTTTCAATGTACACAAGCCCGCTGTTCTGGGCTTAAGTTTACAAGCCCCCTGTTCTGGGCTTCAGTTCTTTCAATGTACAAGCCCCCTGTTCTGGGCTTCAGTCTTCACGTGGTTGTTCTCACGTTGTTGTTGTTACTAAATAAAAAACAAAATGAGATCTCACAAAAAAATCCCTGTCTTGTGTGTTTTCTATATGAGCATAATGCATGAAACTGGCTTTGAACACCGTATTAGCCAATCAGTGGCCTAGGATGGAGCCAAAGGTAACCCATCCATGTCCAGAAAACATTACCCGGGTGTACAAGAACCCGGATGTAGGCGCGGACGTAGGCGAAAGCATCCCAGTACCCGGGTGTAGGCGCAGACGTGAGCGAAATTCTAGTACCCGTCCATTGGTTCTTTTATCGATCGCTCATTGGCTCTTTTTCTCGACCGCTGATTGGTCCAAATGGAACTGCCCATCCTTCCCAGGTTAATTTACAATCCCCTTTTTGGGTTCAAGCTCTGTATATCGATGCCGCAACATTGTCTCCGAACCTTGCCGAAAGGGAGATCTTGGATCTTTTGACCTGGATGTGACCTTTGACCTTTTGACCCGACATTCATCCGCGCACTGCCGGTGATGACGCGTGCGCGCGCGTGCGGCCGGAGAACCCGCGCGCGCGCGCGCTGCGGCCGGGGCGGGCCGGGCCGGGAAAAACCCCGGAGCTTGAACATCCGGACGTGTAAGAGAACATTGGAACTCTTCTGGGTTTGGAGGTGAAACCCGGAAGTGACGTCACAACCCACGTGACCTGCGCAGCAGAATGGAAACGACACCCTAGTCTAGCCCCCTCACATAGGCTTCACATGGATACCTCACTCGATCCCATCGGCCCACTAGTGGCCCACCTAGACCCCAAAGCGTCTATTTCCATACCCTTTGTCCACTGAGCATGCGCAGAATGACGATATTCCTACCTCACATCCACCCCATCGGTTGCCCCCTCACATAGGCTTCACATTGATACCTCACTCGACCCCATCGGGCCATTAGTGGCCCACCTAGATCCCAAAACGTCCACCCCGTATGGACCTATACACCCATAGCCATGCAGTATAGGCCTATGGGCCTACCCAGGCCTCGGTGACTTTTTCCAAAAATTTCACCGTTTCGCTCCGGGATCCTTCCCATTGTGTTCTAAATGACGAGACGTGAAAAACAAATCCAAACAGCCCATACCACAATGAACGTGTGTGAATTTCCCAGGTTGGCCCAGCCTATGGGCCTATATACAGACCTCGGTGACTTTTCCCAAAAATTTCACCGATTCGCTCCGGGACCCTTCCCATTGTCATTTTCTTGGCGAGACGAGAGAAACGAGACTCCACAAGCCATAGTAAAGCCCACGCAAAAAAAAATGACCATCCCCATACCCCATACAGGCATTTTCCCTTATATGGTATAATACAGACCCCTATTGTAGGGGTAAAGTCCGTGTTCCGTTTTTTATAGTTTCGGGAAAAAATCCTAATTTTACATGCACCCACCCCATTAACTTGATAGGCAGGCCCCGATAAGCCCGGGGACCGATATTAGCCCTTTTGGCTAGAGGTGATAGGGATTTTCCCCTATTTTAGGGGTAAAGTCCGTATTCCGCTTTTTATAGTTTCGGGACAAAATCCTAATTTTACATGCACCCACCCCATTGACTTGATAGGCAGGTCCCAATAAGCCCGGAGACCGATATTAGCCCTTTTGGCTAGGGTTGATAGGTGTTTTCCCCTATTTTAGGAGTAAAGTCCGTGTTCCGCTTCTTATAGTTTCGGGAAAAAATCCTAATTTTACATACACCCACCCATGACTGGATGCCCCTTCACGAATGCTTCACTTTGATACCTCACTCGACCCAGTCGGACCATGCAGCGTATTTGAAGTCTAGGGACTACTTTTTCTCCGCGGAAGCTTTCTCCCGCGACCGCATCACCACCAGACCGCATCACCGCGAAGGAATACACATGCCCAGGGGCCCTTTGCCGGAACTACTTTTGACCTTGAGCTGGTGGCGCCCCCGCCCTTCCCTGGCGGAACTCTTGGGGAGATGACGGGAGTTCCCTATACCTTTAACCTGGAAACAGCGCCCCCTGGTGGATGCAAGAGTTACCTCCCCCGGCAAAATGCTACTTTAAAAGGGTAGACTATACTACTATCACCGAAAAGATACGGAGATGAACGACACAGACAGGTCTGTACATGTCCTATCATCCTCACAAGTCACGCCCCATTTACCCACACCGGAAGTGACGTCATAGGTCACGCTCCATTCACTCACACCGGAAGTGACGTCATACGGGATAGCGCCCCCTGGCGGGGAAAAAAAAGGGGGGGGACCAAGAGTTACCTCCCTGGAAAATATGAATGGATCGGGGTTCTACCTACTACTTGCGTCCCTATAAGGTAATGTGTCCTTACAGGGTAATGTGTCCCTATAGGGTAGTGTGTCCTTACAGGTTAATGCGTCCTAATAGGGTAATATTTCCCGACAGTGTATTGTGTTCCTTTAGGGCATAGTGTTCCTATTGGGTAATGTTTTCCTGTAGGGTAATGTGTCTCTGTTGGGTAATATATCCCTTCTGGGCAATGTATCCCTATCGGATAAGGTTTTCCTTTTGGATAATGTGTCCTTACAGGGTCCCTTATCCAAAAGTAACCAGTGGAATGAGACTAATTCTACTCCATGCAGTATGCAGTTTGTCAGATTTTGTCTCTCATATCTAACTATCCATATTTGTCATTTCCCCCGCTAAATCCTAATCACAGCAGAACTGTATACGCTCAACTGTGCGGACTCATTTCCGGAAACTGGAAGTAATTAGACGTGGGCCAAGAGTGGCCAACATATAATCATATAATCTATTTATAACTGGATCATTCATTAATGAGATCAATCGAACACAAACCTGAATGTAAGTCCGGTCACTTCAACATTGTGTCCCATGCATTAGTCTGGGTTTGACGATTTGGTCCCGGGATTTGATATTCTTGCAGTCTACCCATTCATCACGCCGAAGAAAATTTTCCTGTATTTTTTTTTCAAATTTGTGTTGCTCGATCTGACTGATCATGTCGGTCTCTCTAGACGTATACTTTAGGCTGTCTAGTGAAATTATCTGCTACAAAAATAGTATACTCTAATATTCATGAGTTCATACTCATTTTTTTTGCTATTTGCTATTTTGAACGATATTTGTGTCTGGGAAGAAAACGAAAGAATAAAGTAGCCAGTTCCCGTCGACACAGAGCAAATGCCACGAGAAACCATTCCCCGTTGACACTAAACAAATGTCTCCAGACGCTGAATAATGCGGCGAGATAATTTATGTTATTGCCCGTCTCGTCAGATGCCACAAAACAAATGCCAGTAAATACCACTAAAAAGAATTACACTATTCCGTTTCTCATAATGCCGAGCAAATGCCACGAGAAGCCATTCCCTGTATCACCAGACGCTAGGCAAGTGTTATAAGAAACCCAACCTTAATAAATGAATATCCTATCAATGCTCCCCAATCGTATATGTCGCTATATATGTAGGATCTTACTGATTTCAATTGAATTTGGTGTTCAGAGCGCCCAGCTCATGGATATTTAATAGTTTTATGACATCACGGCCGCATTTTAACTACTTTACTTGCAGTGGAGAAGGGGTGATAGGCTCATGGTCTCTGCTTTAACCCAAGGGGTACGCCAAGGACCAGTCCATAATTCTAACCCGCATTATGGTGCCAACCTTGCGGCAGGGCGGCAACATCAGAATATTCCCCCACAGCCAGAAAGCACTTACCATTATGTTCCCTTCAAAGCACTATGAAGAGCTCTCGGGATTGGTTGACACTCGCGTTACTGCAATCCGGTTAGATCATGCAATTGACATATCCAAATGGGGAGCAGATAGGATTTAATTTTAATTAGACTGTAAGAAACCATTTCCCTTATCATCAGATGTTAAACAAATGTCATGTTAACCCATTTTTCGTCTCGACAGATGCTAATGATTGTTACAAATATCACCAGATGATAAAGAAATGCCACGGTAAGCCATCAACTCACCAGGCACAAAAGAATTATTACAAAGGATCACCAGATTCTAAATAAATGCCACGAGATGCCATTTGTTGTCTCACCAAATGCTAAGCGATTGGTACAAGAATCGCCATTTACTAAACAAATGTCTCGATAAGCCATTTTTCCGTCACATCAGACGCTGAACGAAGGCCACGAGAAGCCATTCTCCTCTCTCCAGATGCTAGACAAATGCCACGAGAAGCTATTCCCCCGTCTCGCCGACGCTAAACAAATGTCACGAATAGCAAATCGCCAAACGCCATTCCCGAATGCTCGGCCCGTTCTGTCGAGTCATCATTTTTTTTTCAGTTCTCAGCTGTAACATTTGATCCATCGCACGTTTGACACAGCATATATTAAAGTATCCTTATCAAGACACGTCACCAGACGATGAACAAGTGCCACGAGAAGCCTTACCCTGATTGTCTCCAGACGTTATATAAATGTCATAAGAAACCGAGAAGCAGACATGTAGATATCTGGTATACATTAGGTGTAATTAATTTCTGCTGGCTATTCCTTAAGAGCAGCTGTTCCATTTTAGATTGAATATAACGTCCTGTCACATCAGCTGTTCCATAGATTGAATATAACGTCCTGTCACATCATTATTTCATTCCATATGCGTTTATATTAGCATGAGGAATAACTGTCGTCATAATTTTATGAACTCTATTGTTTTTAACGATAGAACACTCCCCGAGGGGTTTTAATGCCGTCATTCGCCAGGTATAGATTCTTTGACCTTTATCAATATTATGCCATGTAATAAAACTATAACTGTATATCAATCTGATTAAAACCAGATATAAAAAAAACGATTCCCATATGACATATAGCGATAAATGGTAAAGGAAATTCAATCTAATTTATTAACTTTAGCAGTTTAAGTTTGAGCACTGTAAGTGATATCATCACCGGAAATGATATCATCACCGGAAGTGACACCATTACCGGAAGCTATGTCATCACTGGAAGCGACGTAGCACAAGAGCATTCGCAAGGTCATGATCAAGGAGGCAAGATCAGGGTGGAACGAAGAAGGGGTCAGGGTACAGGAGAAGTTTTAAAACCGATTTAGATTCGAGTATACTCGACCCATCAGAATGAACTATGCGACCGTCATGTTTGAAGACGTAGGTATAACTTAAAAAGAAATAGATTGCCTCGGGAAGCCGGTATTTAACCTAACCGTGGGGGGCAAAATGTCCCCCCTCCCTACCAAACTTTCTGCGCTATCTCCGGAACGGCAAATAATTGAGAGCTGACACTCCGTGACTTTATAGTTTATCATATTGGGGCCATTTTGAGCCTATTGGCATAACCCCCTTACTGGTTTACTGGTGTAGACGATTTGACGAGTGCCAGCGCCGTCTAGTTAGTCTAATATAATGATACACAACCCTGGTTAATCGACAGTTCTTTGCAAATTATACCTACATTGCACGCACTTGATTCTGACGAAATGGTCGAATTCTCGGATTTAAGCCAGTTTTACAACTTTTACAGCTTCTGCATCCTGATTCTACCCTGAACCTGCCAATGTTACGTCACTTCCAGTGATGACATAGCTTCTGGTGATTATGTCACTTCCGGCGATATCACTTCCGGTAATGACGTCACTGCCTCTCTCCCTGAAACTTCTCCTACTTATATGAGATCAAATGCCCAATTTTACACCACTAACACTGGACTGCGAACAGAATGAATGTCCAGTTAAATATGGAAGGGAATCTCTCTGAGATCTGAGGCTTGTAATCCTGAGATCTCACGATGTTACTGCCATATATTCACATGTAATATCTCCTCTACCGTAGTTTTCAAAGACTAGTGCAGTCAGCTGCTTGTGTCAAATCCATTTCTGATGCAGGTATTCGGTTTTGCTATTCATTTTCGTTGAAACGACCTCAAACGGTAGATCAAATCTATTAGTTTCGAAATTTTGAAATCTTCATTTGATTCACTGCAACAGCCTTTACAAAATCAAATGGCAGTTTCATATGCGAAAATAGGACAGGCTAATTCAAATGCCTCCAAGCCGAAAATTCCAACTAGGAAGGATGCTCGCATAGTCAAAAGCTCGTGTCTTTCGGACCTGATTGGAGTTGATTGAGGGCAACGACTAATTTAGACATTACCGAATGCAGCCCTAAAACAGTTATCGCAAGTTAAGAATTAGTAAGACGTTGTTCACATGACAACCACAGGTGAAATCCCTTGAGATCGTTGATACTTGATGTATCGTGTACATTGAATTCGTCACAGGCTGATAAGTTTCAAAATAAATAGGAAATAGCTGCGTCGAAGGTATTAATTACTAATCTATTCTGCCACTAAAATGCGTAATACTGGACGCTTTAATATTGCGTGCTCTACAATGTCACAGCATGCGGCCACAGTTTCGCATTTCCCGTGGATACTCCTGAAATGTCAGACGTCCACTCTCGGTGTAGACAGAGAACTGGAGATGAATAATTTATAACATATTCCAGTTGATATTATCAGTGCTCTTTGCCATTTCGGGGCTCACCGTACGCGGCAACTGTTGTCTGCACCTACCATTTCCCTCTGGTCTCTTTAATTTTCTTTCACTCTCGTTCTCAGGTGATTTCACGTTATACCATTGGCATTGATCTGCAGCCTATCTGTGCGTACTTTTATGAACTTGAACATCTATTTCGTTCAGCAAAAGTGTCGAATTATATTACCAACCACTTGAAGCATGATTCCAGTGTGTGGGGTGCTACAACACGCATGCTCCACATCTTCTGCAGAACAGTACACGCGAACGTGAAGACATTCACCCCGCGAAGCCATATATGCCGATTATTAAAAATGGTTCTGATTAACCAACATTACTTTCTATCTGCACTCCTCATGCTCCAATCCCATAAAACATTGTTCTTCCGTTCCTTGTCTTCACCCCTGGTGGTAAACAAGTGTTTTGGAAAAGTGTCCGCATTTTGGAAGAATTTACGAGGAGTTGAAGTGTTGGATTGTACTTTCCAGCCTTTGAGAATTCTATATCCTCTTGCCGACTTCTTTGTCTTTACAAAGAATTCCGTGTCAGTGACCGTGATAGGTAATTTCCAGGACGAGGGCACTGGGGAGGAAGACGACGTCGTCGCTCAGGTTATTGTACCGGGGTCGACCATGGAGACGCAAACTTCCGGTGGCCTTCAAGATTTACCTAAGTATGCGACTTCCGGTGTGGTGAAGAGTAACGAAAGCGGACTTCAGTTATCGAGTTTCAGTTTCTGTTTCTGCCTGGAGCAATGCTCCCTTGTCTTCCACTGTTGTGAAGTCAGGGGCATTGTTGACTGCAGGTGACTGCTTCCGGGTCTTCGTTTCCCGCGCAGTTACTTCCTTCAGGGACAGTTGAGACTTCTTGCTCGGCTATTCTCAGTCTGGATACTCGAAATCGGGCTTACCGCCTTCCGGATTTCCGGTTTCGCGGTATCAGCAGCAGACTCACCCCCACCCGGTGTATTATAACATCAACCTGCTCCACCTACAAGCTATGCCTCCGCTGTGACTGCCAATTATAGTACCACTGGAATTCTGAATCAGTATGGCTATTGCCACGTTCTCCGTGGTTGTCTCGGTCACGATAATTGGATTCGTTGGCAGCACGTTAACTCTTATTATGATATGTGAAAAGTCGTCCTTATCAACACGATGTTACTCGAACTCAGTTTTCCAATCCGGGATAACGAATGACACGACCTTCCGGTCCTGTTACAGCTCATGTTCCTATTCGGGTTACTCGTCCCCATGTTCCCATTGAACCCGTTCAACCCAAAATCACATTGTCAGTCGCCTTCCGTTGCTTGGGTTGCGCATGTTTCCGCTCAGCCACAATTTCCGGTGCAACAACCAACTGTAACTACTCTCTCTAATGCTGTTATCTTGCAACGTATGGATGATCAAGCAAGAGGGTTATCTTAAATTACTGTCGGCCAATGATGTGTCGTGCAACAGGAAGTTGATCTGGATCCTGAGTCTCAGTTATATGGACATCTTGAAGTCTTAGTTAACTCCGTTTCCGGACAAAAAGCCGGCTCCGCCGTCAGTTCTCTCTCGTCTTCTGATGATATCTGCGTTACCTGATGCCTCGTCTTCTGTAACCCCATTCAGGCTTCAACGGCCATTTGTGGTTTGACGGAAATCATCAAATATGGGTTGGCTAGACCGAAACACAGAAAAGGGAGCTATGAGAACAGGCCCATGAGCACTCGTTCGTCTTTCTGTTGCGAACGCCTATTTCCGGTGGATAAACCTGGCTCCCGTTCGTATTCCCTCCATGAGACCACCTTTGGCTTTAAGGCGACAGAGGTGAAACCGGATTTAGCGAATTTGTATGTGACAAAAATTACCTGCGAATGTTATTGCATCTTGCGCTCCAATTATTCCAATTCCATTATTGATCAGGCCGGTAGACAACGTCACAAGGGGTAACCATTTCTCAGCCTATGGACAGGTTTATCACTGCCATCCAAACGGTTTTGGAACGTTTGTCTGCTTCCCCAGTAGCTCGTGTCATTAAAGATGATTTCCTTGTCTTGACCAAAATGTTGCATCGTGAGCGAACCAACAATGAAGTTTCACCAGAGGTGTCTGGCATACCTTCCTTCGCTACTTCCTCATACGCCGGACTTAAAGGAAATCTGAGGGAACCTTCTCCGGCGAACATGTTCTTGTTCAATGGCATTGCTCCTTCCCTAGCGGATGAAGGACTGGTTATATGCTTGGGGTTGGCGTCGGGTAGACCGGTAAGAGGCAGGCTAACACTGCGCTTTCTCGAACAAGAAACGCCATAAGACTTCTGATTCAGATTCCAAGGAGGTTCTAAATCTGCGGGCCAAGGACAACAACAGCGGGGACAGGGTCGGCCAAATAAAAAGGAGAGTAAATCTGGCTCTGCTTCCAAAAAAGCAACAGGAGCTGTGATGTAATTGGTCATGCTCTATATGATCACGGCATGGCGGTACCTAGGAACACCACGATCTCCGGTCTCGCCGAACCCCTGTCTTCCGGTAGGAGGAAGACTCAGACGCTCTGACGGAACTAGCAATGAATAGGGTTGGGTTCGTGGGTAGTCCGGGCCTACGGTACGGTTACCCCTTTGAATTTTCTGTGGAACCACCGTTGACCCCTGCTCCGACGCCGTACCAATGCAGGATAGGTCGGGAGTGATATCCTACGTCCCCCCCCCCCCTATCACACACACACACGGCCATACTCCCGATGATTCTGCAGAAGGTAATAGCTCACTAGTGAGTTCTATTTTTAGTGGTTCCATTGTGGCCCTCTCGTGCATTCCAGACCTTCTGGTTCAATTAGTCGACCAGGCTTCTAAGACAACCGAGATCCGCCCAGTACCGCAAGCGGCCACAGGTTCTCAACCTGCGAGGTGACGCAGAATGGTCGATGCAACTAGAGAGTCCATTCCGCTGTCTATCCCTCGAAGTGACTCATCTTCCAGCAATGGTGTTCCGCTAGTAGTGTCGATGTACCCTTGGCCTCTGTTCAACACATATCGCACTTTCTCCTGTATCTGTTCTGTGGTATAGGTTTAACACTCTCTAATGTTGATGATTATAGAGTGGCTATTGCCCGGATTATTAACCTTCTACTGGTGCTAATACGTCCAAAGACACAAACTTACTTCCCTGTTGAAGACTTTAAGATTTCGTGACAGGCTTTAGGTTTCCAAAGTGGGAATTAGTACAGTCTTTGCGCTGCCACCGTTTGAGCTCTTTTCAGCAGATATTATGTTCTTGTCCTACAAGACCGCTTTTCTGGTGGCCTTAGCTTCAGCGGCACGCGTTTCTGGGATGCGTACGTTGAATTTTAGAGAAGTTAAACATGACCGCCACTGGTGTTATGCCATCTTAGTCGTCCGGAACTTGTAGCCAAAAATCAAGCACTCTATGACAATCCATCTATAGAGTTTAAGACTTTGGCGCTTTCCGATTTCCTTTCGCCTGACCTTGAGTCCGATGTTTCCTGTTCGAGAGTTGGCTCTGCATTTACGTCGTACGAAGGCTCTGTGGGCGTGAGGTAGACGACAGTTTACACCTTTTGGTCCTCAAAGCAGGAGATATCTAAACATACAATCTCCTCGAGGCTTTCTTAAACACTTAGACTGTCATATGAAGCATCGCAGAGACAGAATGCATTCATTAAGGTATCTGGTCATGAAGTCAGGGCGTTAACGGTGTCTTGGCTAACAGATCAGTGACAGACGTTATGAAGGCTTGTTTTCGGTGGCCTAGCACGACATTTGCGTCTTACTACCTTTACGTTAATCCAGGATGATCTGTATTCATTGGGGTCTCTAGTGACGTCACAACGCATAAGAAGGAGGGGCGAGAACCCATCGGGTGTGCGGCCTTACCACTTGGGTAATCATGTTCTCATCATCATTGAATATGTAACTTTCTCGGGGTTGAAGAAGTCTTTGCCTTCTTCGGTTTAGGAACAGCTTGGTTCCCATGCTGTTCACCTATTACCTTTCTCCTTGGTTCGCTTTTCTTCCCACCGTCCTGACGTGGTATTCGTCTCAGTGATCCGTAAAGTCAGTCAACAGCCTAAACAATTTTTTCAAAAATTGCGAATAAATTTTAACGTTTTAAGCTAAAATTTACCTACACGGACCAGTGACGGGCCCACCCGACCTCCCCGCTTGGGTCTGTTCACTGCTTATGGCGTAAATGAGAGGAAGAGCAATGCTTTATGGGATTGGGGCATGGGCAGTGCAGAAAGGAAGTAATACGGGTGAATCAAAAATCTTCACTTGCTAAGATCTAAGACACTTATACGCAGTTGTCCGTGAAGGTAGATTTTAGCTCAAAACAATGTTAGAATTATTTGTACTTTTTTTTATTTTGTATGACGTCAGTAAATTCTAGAATCACCTTCACGGTATTTCGATAGAGATTCAGAGATTTGCCTGGGCCCCTTTGGGCTGTTACATGAGTGCAGTTGGCTGTGACCGCTTATTCGCGTCTTCCAGTATCGATCAATTGCAACCGGGCTCTCCAACAGGTATCACCTTCTTTTCAGTCGCCATCTTTCGCTTGTGAAGGTCAAGGTGTGCCGTAGAGTTTTGTGATAGAATGCACCTTGTCTATACATATCATAGATTAGCAGCCATGAATGGGCTTTGAGAATTTCTCAAATGTACATTTTCCTGTGGCAATATCTCGGATGAGTTTTTCTTGCATGAATGTGGATTATAAATTTTTGATGTGAAATACTATTACACTCTTAAAACACTAATGTTAGATTTAACATCCAAAGTGTTGGAGGGGGGAAAGCACTTAGAAAGTGCTGTATACTCACCACTTTTAGGTGTTGGATTCACCACTTTTATGTGTTGGTACAACAGCTTAAAATGTTGCATTTAACACTTATATGTTATAAATACAACACTTTCTAAATGCTTTCCCCCTCCAACACTTTAGATGTTGAATCTAACATTAGCGTTTTAAGAGTGTACATGTGACCCATGTAACACACTCATGCAGTATTGGTAGATCTAGCGTGAACATCGGGGGGAGCTTGAAACGTGAGAGATGAAGTGCTAGAACAAACAAAATGATTCCATATACAGTATTGGTAGATCTAGCGTGAACATCGGGGGGAGCTTGAAACGTGAGAGATGAAGTGCTAGAACAAACAAAATGATCCCATATACAGTATTGGTTTTTCACTCTGATGACTACATTTGTATGCATTTCCGGTTTTCTTCACAACTTCCGGTTGGATACCTGTGGCAATTGCTTCAGCACAGTTGGCATCCTGTCCCTGCTGCGCGTCACTTGATACACTGCATTTGGACGTACCGTTCATAAAAAAGCCTCATCGATCATAATTTACTAGGACAACTCGGGTAAATTATAGCGCCATAACACACACGTACACGACAGTCAGAATTGATATAACAGCGCCTCATGATCCATTTCCCTGTCATTTGTCAGCACACATCGCGTCTGTCGTTACCCGGTTTTGTTGGTGAATCACACCACTAAAGTCTTCAACCGACACAAAGCTGAGATATTCACAGGTGTTTCAGTATGACCATTTCAGTGTGAAATCTGATTACCACACTGTTAGAAAGAATCTGACTCAATATATAGTCAAATTCGAGTTTTACCCAAAATATTTGGGTCAAAAGGACTCGAAAAGTTTAAGTAAAAAATCGAATTTCACTCAATTTTTATTGAGGTCCGTCACGTTAGTACTTAAAAATATTGAGTCAGATTGATTCAATCCGTCTAACAGTGAAGTCTGGTGGATTGGTTTCAGTGTAATAGTCTGGCGGTACCGTATACCACTCTGCCTTACCACAGGCGGGCGGTGGTATTAGGGTGAAGTGTCGAAATATGGGGTCTCTATATATAACCCCATGCTTTATATAAATCCACATGGATTTATATAAAGCATGGGGTTATATATAGAGACCCCATATTTCGACACTTCACCCTAATACCACATGGATTTATATAAAGCATGGGGTTATATATAGAGACTCCATATTTCGACACTTCACCCTAATACCACCGCCCACACCCCCAAAACTCTTGTTTTGCGGGCCTGTGGCCTTACTAACCACCTTATATGATTGGGATATAACACGGACATATAAGGCCATCAGCTACATGTATCTAATCGAGCGATACTGGATTCAGATGAAAACCATAGCTAATATGTACAAAATTTTATTGGTCCGAAGAAGCCAATTGTCTTCAATTTCGAATATTTCCGCAGTCGTTGTTTTCGTGTATCTGTCTTGATTTGAGCGATGATAAAATAATTATGTTCAACCGACTATCTTCCGAGCGCACGCTTATGCAACCACCAATATGATTAGCTAAATACTGTTTCATTATTCGGGCACTTTCTCATTGCCGCTTGGGAGCAAATCCAACAGAGTTCAGGCAAGGCTTTATTCTACAGTCTGCATATTAAGGAGCGTATATATCGCTTGTTCGATGATGTCAGGCCCCATCTTGCCATCCTCGCGAACCAGTGTATCTATCGATCTACGAGGATTTAGGATTTACCTGGACTTGTGAAGATGCATCTTGCCGGCCCTCAGTGTCATTCGCGTAAGAGGACTGTGCAAGAGTCTCAACTGCCATGAGGGTCTGTAGGCCCTGTTATGGAGATGTTTTGTAATTCGATCAGATGATTCGATCCGCCCAGTAGAAAATATAGCATCACTTTGGGATCGAATTATTCGCTGGATTAGATATCTTATATAGCATGCATAATATACAGGGTGGCTGGTGTATGAATTAATGCAATTTAGAAACGATAATCGGCGTTATTTTATTTATGCTTTGTGTATGGACAACTTACTGATTACCCGATGTGCGCTCGGCGTTGCAGTCCCTGCGGACATGTCCCGGTTTCCGCAGAAAATCGAGACCGTATAATTTCTCCCGGGTCGACATGAAGAACACGTAGATACAGACCGACTGTAACATCGCATAGACAAACCTTGAGGCCAACAATCCATCGCCATCTTCACGGCCTCAGATATTAATAATTAACTACGAGTATACATGCTGGTCTATAATTATCACACGGTGGATTATCGGCCGGTTCAGGGTTAGCCTGGCAATACGATACAATCTCATTCACTCTCGTAAATCTTGGTTCTAGTTCTCCAGAGTATCTGATTCCGGTTCTATCTAGAAAAAGTTTCCATTGGAAGGATCAGCAAACCTCGACTGATAGGGAGGATTATAAATCCCGACTGATAGCTAAGGTCGAAAACCTTGACTGATAGGGAGGATCGGAATCCTCCGACTGATAGCTAGGGTAGGAAACCCCCGATTGATAGGGAGGATCGGACCCCTCCCCCCCTCCCCTCCTAGACTGATAGCTAGAAACGGAAACTCCGATTGACAAAGAAGATCTGAAACCCTGAATGATCGCTAGGGACGGAACCCCGGGTTAATAGCTAGGATCGGAGATGCCTACTGATCGGAAACCCCCGACTGATAGCTAGGGACGGAAACTCCGACTGATAGGGAGGATCAGAAACCCGCGACTGATAACTAGAGTCGGAAACCTCCGACTGATAGGGAGGATGGGAAACCCCCGACTGATACCTATTGTCGGAAACCTCTAATGATAAGGAGAAACTGAAACCCGAACTGATGGCTAGGGTCAAAATTCCGACTGACAGGGAACTCCCGACTGATAGCTAGGATCTAAAACCGCGGCTGATAGGGAGGATCGAGAAGCCCGACTGTTAGCTCGGGTCGGAAAACCTGACTGATAGAGAGGTTCGGAAACCACCGACTCATAGCTTGGGTAGGAAACCCAGACTGATAACTAAGCTCGGAAACCCCGACTGATGGAGATAGTCGGAAACGTCTGAGGATGGTTGGAAATCCCCGACTCATACGGACTGTCGGCCCCTAACTGATGGGGAGGTACACAGCTAATAGGAACGAACACTCAGTGATCCCGATTCAATGCAATGTTAAAATTACCAGTGTAAGTGTCATACGATATATCCTCTAAATCCAGAAAGTATATCTTCCAACATCATACAATATATCCTCTAAAACCGGACAATATATCGTCCCTCACAAAACGAGATATCCTCTAAAACCGGACAATATATCGTCCATCACCAAATGATATCCTCTTAAACCAGACAATATCTCTTCCATCACTAAAAGATATATCCTTCAAAACCAGACAATAATTCTCCATCACTGAACGATGTATCCGCTTCAACCAGACAATATATCCTCTAAAACCGGACAGTATATCCCTCATCACTAAACGATATATCTTGTAAAACCAGACAATGTGTCCTCCGGCACTAAACGATATATCCTCTAAAACCACACAATATGTCCTACATCACTAAACGTTATATCCTCTGAAATCAGGCAATATATCCTCCATCATCAAACGATATAACCTCTTTTAATAATCGTATATCCTTCAACAGTACACCAGACGATATACTCCACTAACATGTTTGAGATCCGGACGATATACCCCCCCCCCAACACCACCACCACCACCTCTGAACGCCTCTGATCATACGAGATGTGATATATATTCTGTAATCCCCAGCTAACCATTAACGTCCAAAGCAAAAGCGTCACCTTACATACATTGTGTTCGACCGACATTCAGTAACTGCCCGTCGCCCACAAAGAATCCGTTCGTCTATTGACGTAAGGTGCAGAATGATATCGTACTGATATTTTGAACATAGATCATCCGTACTGAATTAATAATTTCTGCTGTCTGTCTCACATTATGAGTGAACAAGATTTTCGGCGATATATCGGAGCCAAGATTTCTCAGAGCAGTGAAATTTCTCACAGTATCTATGTCATGAAAATCCAACAAAAATGTGGGTCAAATTCACCAAAACAAATTTCGCCCTGACTAATTAGCGTGTTGAATTATGACGTCATAGCAGCCAGTCCAAATGTTACAACATTGCAAGCCATGCTTTGCAAATAACATGCAAGGTATTGGAGATTTTCTTCGATTTTGAATAGATTTCCTTAAAATTTCAGAATAAAAATGCACAAATGACAAATAGATACTTTGATGAATTTCACTGCCCAGAGATACATTGGCAAAGATATAATGCCGAAAATTCCGTTCCCTCTTAACAGGAGACAGACAGTAAATGTCATGGATGCCCACCAACACGCGTACGGGAATCCCTTTTTTTCGAATTAACACATAAATGATAAGAAAATAGTAAAAATAAATAATAATAAGAATAATTGAATTTATGAGACATGAACATACATTTTTCATCCCATGAACATCCCAATTTTCATATAGCATTTTTTACACTCTAAACACAAATTTTAAAATAAGAACCGGTCACCGGGTTAATTTTCTTTTTAACACACAAAAACATCCATTTTTACATTTTACCATTTAAACGCATATTATTTCTACTAAAATGTTATGGGTATCATGGCAACAAATTTAGTCATATTGAAGTCAACCTAATTAACCAATTATCTACGGTAACGAGACCCCGTGGTTGAAATGTAACCAATTAACAACGGTAACGCGCCCCTGTGGTTGAAATATATCAGGACCTGTGCCTGATGTGTCTGTCTGCTACACATTTGAACTTCAGATCCATGTAATTTTAATAAACAAGAGAAAGATAGGATCGGATATCAGTTTTCAGAGCTACTGTGAGAGGGGGGAGAGAGAGAGCTGTCATACCTGTAATTACCCACCATGCTGTCCCTGCCATCAATACCAGATTACCACTGGCAAATACTTTATTATGGTTATCGACTCTAATCTCCGTACCGATTCTTTGGGAGTCGCAGTGTATCGTATCACATGTCTGCATCTACATGGCATTTCATTTGTGCTGTGGCATGTTTATGTGCGGTACATTGCTTTATTACATCCACCTTGAGACCCATCCGCGTTGATCAGCTTCCACTCATAAGTATAACAACCGAGCATATTATTTGTAAGCGGAACATCGATCAACCAGGACAAAAAACGAAAAAAAAGAGTCCGCTTGTCAAGCGGCTTGTAGATCGATAATATCGATGTAAAAATTATCATTTTATCGGGTAAAGGCGAAAACTATCCGCCAATTTATATTTTATACTAGATCAAATCAAAATTCGACCGCTAATTCATACACGGAAATGTCCGAATTATAGACCTAATCGTATATGAAACGCTGGAATTTCGGTTCAGCCGAATCTGGTGGCAGAGGTGACGTTTACACAGCTGCTCGCGCATATTGTACGAAACAATTCGAGTTTGAATGGAGTCAGAATACTCAAAACATAAATCACGAAATTTGTCTATCGAATGTGTATTATAATAAAACGGAATGATTCTGGTGACGCGTGTCGGTTGTTTGTAAACACCACAGGGAGACGTCTGACAGTTCGCTAGCTAGCCATCTGTGCTTCTGACCGCGTATAGCCGATACCACCGACTGTGACTTGAAGTGTTCGCGATCATTGTTTCACCTCGGCGCGGCCTCTGCCTAGAAAATTAGGCCCATTGATTTCACCATTTGGTGCCGATCGATGATACACTGTTTATATTATCATGTTCGACGGGCCCTTGTCTCTCAGGAACAATACATGACGTCAAGGTTGGCTTTAAATTTTCATAGACACACTGAAAATAATAGCTTCCACGCTAGTTGCAAACGATTGGTCAATTGGGCTTATGCCGGGCTGTATATGTCGATCGACATCAGTACTATATACCATGTGCACGGAATCCAGGCAGTAAATAGCGCCGTATTAACATATAGTATTGGCGAACATCAACGCACTGCATAATGAAATAGGCTGGCGTTTCCGAGGAGCTCTCTCGTGGATACGATGGCGAGAGCAGGGGAATTTAGGTAGATCGGCGAAGACAAGATTTCGCCATTTCCCCTCGGTCAGTTTTATCATGGATTTTACGCCTCTCTCGACGGTTTAGCGCAATCAAGAATTTGCTCGGAATATTGCGGACTCTTTGAATATTATCCGTGGCGAAATTCGGGCGAGATGTGTCAAGTCCGAACCACGACATCTACCGATAGCTCGGAAATAATATACGACCCGTATTTATGTCTGAGTTCGAGTTGGCATTAATGGGACGATGGCGTCAAGGAAGTGGTCGGCAAGGGCAGGATGATTTGATCTGTTTTGCCTGTTTATATATTTGACATAGCTTCTCTGAAAAACACAGCCAAACGGGCTGTTGTTACGGGCTGTTGTTCCTACTTCGATAAAACAAAAACGGAGGAAAATATTCTTAAACCGGAGGACAGTGGTCAGCTGAAGACCAATTCATCGACAAGAAGCCAAGATTCCGTTTCTCAAAAAGACCGGAATCGGACATTTTAGAGGATTTTATATGAATCCTCCTGGAAGCTGTGTTACAAATATTGCATAATTTTTCCTTTGCCCGCTTGATTTATATGAACCATCATGGATTCCTTTGCCAGGATTTCAACATTTTCCTCGGACGGTGGGGGCCGAGATGACGGGGCCGAGTATACCACAGGACCGGACGGTTCCCTACGGCAAGTGGCACGAAAAGCCACCAACCTCAGTCTTCCGGGGGTAGGGGCAGCCAATACCCGATCTCTGTTCATCTTCAGCGAAGAAAACTTCATCCGCAAGTATGCAAAAATCATCATCGAGTGGGGATATCCTTTTTCTGGTTATTTTAGTTATTTAGTTATGGTAATTTAATAATATGCCATATTCATTTATGGTAACTTGATTATTCTCTCCGTTTAGGCATGGAAAACTAATTATATGTCCGATTTAGTTATGGCCATATTATCGTGTGTATGTGCTTTGATAACAACGCTGTATGATTCAAACTTGGGGTTAGAATCTAGACGCTTGTAATCTGTCCTAGATTCAGTCGATATTTTAGCTTTTTCAAGTTATTTTGCATATAAAATTTATTTGTCACAGTTTTGGTATGGTCAAATTCACTTCAATACCCTGATTCTAGTTTAAGCTCCAGTTATACGATACCATATAGGCGTCAAATCCGGCAGAAGGGATTTGAGGATCTATAGACATAGATCAAATACGTGTTCAGTATCGAAGCTTCAACCTCAGTATACATGTATGTTGAGACAAACAAACAATATTTGTTAATTTGTGGCTACAGCAACATGGAGAATAACGTTATTGAAGTTTGTGTTATGAACGATAACATTATTCATCACAATTGAAACTACAACAACAACAACAGTATTGTCATATCTTTGGTATTAGTTATGTCTGCATATACATGTACATAATATACACATAGAGACATAGGTATATATTTGTCACACGTGCCCCCATGGTCACCATCTGCCACATGTATTCCTGTTAATTGCGTAGATTTGCTCGACCATACAAATCAGTTCAATTATTTAGAGGTTGTATAGGGTTAATGAGATGAGTGGGAATATATACCTCTTACGTTATCACGGAGAGCAAATTATTATATGTTCTGACTGCTCATGAAAATGACATAGCTGATTCTAGCTGTTTATGGCCGTACTTGATTCAGTGTATTGCACTATTCTTCATTTTCGCTTTTCTAATAATTAATGTTTCAGATGTTTGCAGTTTCTGCCATTTTGCAGAATGTATAAATTACAGATTGAGGTGTATATGCATGTTGTGCGGTCCTTAACACTTACATGTAACTCGCCTATGCATTATTGGAGGGAATAGGCCGAAGGTTGAATCCATGTTTACGATTTGTAAAACTGATTGCTTATATATGCAATATCCGAATCGATCTGCATGCCAATATATATATATTATATAGTAAATATTTGGGGACTAACAAGAAATTAATTTCATGAAATGTACAATACATCTGGAAGTTGAAGTTATTATCTGAAAGTTATATATCACTCTCAAAACACAAATGTTAGATTTAACATCTAGAGGATTGGAGAAGGGAAAATATTTAGAAACTGTTGTATTCACTACTTTTAAGTGTTAAATGCAACATTTTAAGCTGTTGCATCCAACACTTAAAAGTGGTGAAACAACACTTTCTAAATGCTTTCCCTCCTCCAACCCTCTAGATGTTAAATGTAACATTTGCGTTTTAAGAGTGATATAGGTATATCATCTTTGGCCATCATAGGTATATCATCTTTGGCCATCATAGGTATATCATCTTTGGCCATGATATGTATATCATCTTTGGCCATCATAGCTATATCATCTTTGGTCATCATATGTATATCATCTTTGGCCATCATAGGTATATCATATTTGGCCATCATAGGTATATCATCTTTGGCCATCATAGGTATATCATCTTTGGCCATCATAGGTATATCATCTTTGGCCATCATAGGTATATCATCTTTGGCCATCATAGGTATATCATCTTTGGCCATCATAGGTATATCATCTTTGGTCATCATAGGTATATCATCTTTGGCCATCATAGGTATATCATCTACACAACATCAAAGTTTCTTTTTGAGCCAAACCTTGACCATCTTGCATAGCAGACCGCGTCCCGCCTACTTTCAGTGTATAGGAATCTTGTGTCACATGATAACTACTTTGAGTATCAAATTCTGGGAAGGAATATATGGAATATATCGGAGAAGGTATTTTCCAGATATTCCGTCCCGGGATCTGATCCTCAGAATACATGATAACATGACATGGTCCCGTAAAACAAGTGATCTGATTGGTCAGTATATGAATTTTTGTTGATTGTCGGAAATTTATCGTTGGCTTTTCCATGAACAATATTCTTTCCTATGTGCTCCAGAGTAATCTAGGATAGAAATTCTCTTGTTTTTAGCTCGGTTGAGGTATATATGTCGCTAAAACAAGTGATCTGATTGGTCAGTATTTTTATGAATTTTTGTTGATTGTCGGAAATTTATCGTTGGCGTTTCCATGAACACTATTCTTTCCTATGTGCTCCAGGGTAATCTAGGATAGAGATTCTCTTGTTTTTAGCCCGGTTGAGGTATATATGTCTGCTGGGTAACACAGAACCATTGCAAAACGAGTCTGGTATCGTGGAACATTTAGGACTTCTGACACGGCAGCATCGTCTCTCACTGACCATGTGATTTTTAGTTAATCTGCATAGAAAGTTGAACAAAATGTTTCTGGTACTCCACCGTACAAACCTTTATAAATGCGAGCACTTGAGTAATAAACGAGTCTAAATTGATTAACGATACTGTCGGCTATACGCTGCGATTCATAAAAGGACTCCCCGGTGATTATTTCTATTCTATAGCGACGACATTTGTTTGCTGCAGTTGAACAATACATTGGATGCAGCCTCTGACAGATGCTGTTGGATTCCACACGCTTCCGCGATAATATGAATCAAATTACTTCATGGAATAATCTTCGTCGACAAAAAGTAATGTAGTACATATGTCACAAGTGACCCTGACCGTTCGTTTCGGAATTTGTGAAATTGGCATGCACTGAGAAGACAAAAGACAGACAATACAGTCTAATATTGTTTTTTTGTCCAACTCCTCCCTGACAGCTTTTTGTAGTAGATTATGCGGAGAAAATGTTACTATAAAGGGAGACCAAGCGTTGAAACATTTTGTCTAAGACAACAACTAAAGTCTGTCCATTTTAATCAGACGCAGCTTGTCAAACAGTTAGCTCAGCACAAATTTAGTGTTCTGTCGCGTTGTTGTTTATACAGCCGAACATTTTTGCAACAAAATGACTACCATTACTCCGTGGTATTGACAATATTTCAATCTTGAAATAACTTTCTAATTCCCACCAAAATAAACTTCTCATATAGTTGTCTCATGTACCAGGGCTCATTTACGTCGGATGGCATCAATTCGTGGACATTTCACAAAGATAGTTGAGGCCGAATACAGTGATTACGGGTGTTTAGTGGGTGTGTTACTCAGTCAAATCCCCGAATGTAAAAACGCACACAATTTTGTGACAGCTTTATCGACTTTTGTCCGCGTCAACGCCAATAGATTATGACGTCACCCTATGGAATTGGGGAAAAATAATATGGAGTTTTTGATGTGGAGAATTACACATTTATGTTCAGCGTTTTGTATTATATGTCGGAGTTCTGAAAGTCATTTTGTAGAGTTTAGTATGTTATTATTAACGAAAATTATGCGCAGACATCTATTGATTTTTGAGGAGTTTCTGCAAAGCAGACGATTAATTATAATGAACAGACATTAGATTCTGTGTTTACATATGTTACATGTGTATATTACAAATGATATATGTATGGTGTATATTTCAGATAGATAGCTCCTGATCAGGGGTCATATCTTTATCCTCCCAGTTAACACCACTCATAAAAAGATAGGTTCAGTTATTTTATTCATTCCAAACCCAAACCAATAAAATAAATCGAATAGCAGCATAGGCGTGTGTAGGTGGTATAATAGCGGCATAGGCGTGTATAGGTGGTATAATAGCGGCATAGGCGTGTATAGGTGGTATAATAGCGGCATAGGCGTGTATAGGTGGTATAATAGCGGCATAGGCGTGTATAGGTGGTATAATAGCGGCATAGGCGTGTAGCAAGAGTAATTCCGAATAGAGCACAAACAAATAAGAGTGCTGAGATCTAATACCCCGATATTCTTCTTAAAAGGGAGATCTGTTTTTGATCAGTTTTGTACGTTTCGCTTCTGGGCAGATATGCACCCACATACATCAGTAATGGATCCATGCGGAGTCCTGCGGGTTCAACACCTTATTCCATCGTACGTCATATATGTATTGTGGGAAGGGATGCATGAGTATGAGGTGACAGCTTGTCATGCCGATAGGCCCCATATGTTACTTACTGACTGAAAGCCATTCTTCCATAGTCATTGTTGTTCTGAATAGATTACTAAAGATATGAACTGTGTTCATTTAAGCGTTTTGGTCACGACGCATTTAATTGGAGAAGTAAATATTTACTTCCTATATTCTCACTTAGACTTCTGTATTCAGTACTTTGCTGGCGAACACTTTGAAGCTGAACGCCTCTTCCAGATAAAAATACAATATATTATTATTCGAAGGTTTCCGAAAAATTAACGGTAAAATAATTTACAGTGGTATGCAAAAGTAAATATTTATTTCATAGATTCTCCAGCTTGCACCCAGCATGACAAATACGACAAATACCACTCCTCACATCCGTGTTTGGCTAGGCCTTCCGGGTACGACGTTGTTTTTCACTTTTGAAACCAAAATGCCTCTTTCTAAGTTTTCGGATTGAATAAACATAATTCAATGTATGACACCTTTTCGGTAAATTGATTAAGCTTTGTCACGATTGGTGTTCAAGTTTTGAACATTTCTAGATGTTTTTAAGAGGTTTGTGGTAAACATATATTTTCGCTGAAACGTGTTTAGGTTGGGACACATATTTGATGTTAATAAAGTGTTTACAATCTTAAAACCTAATCGTGTTAGAAATGTATGTAAAACCGAAACTTGTTTCAGCCTAAACATGTGTTCAAAATGAACGTGTTTAGATAAGTGTTCATGACCCAATTTACAGTATGATGCTGTTTGTATCCATGTCCATGAACTCTTGGAACGTATGCTTTCGGTCTTATTTGCTCCAAATTTCATGAATTTTTGGAACGTCTGGTTCCAGACGTGGTTTGTACCCACAGGCCCTCAAAACTTTTGTGAGGATGGGTTGGGGGTGGAGATGGAGTAAAGTGTGGAAATATGGGGTCTCTATGCATAAACCCATGCTTTATATAGAAACACACCATATTTCGACACTTTACCCTAAAACGACCCCACCCTCCCAAAACTCTTGTTTTGAGGGCCTGTGTTTGACCCAAGTCCCGAAATGATTGGAACATTTGGTTTCAGACGTTGTTTGCGCCCAAGTCCTTGTCCATGATCTCTTGAAAAGTTTGGTTCCATATGGAACCGTGTAGCTTTGGTTACAAGTGCGGACGGGAAACCCTGGTCGACCGATGGTTATCCTCAGCCCTTCGACACAGGGTCCAATACATGCGATAAGAAGCGTGCAGATGATCGAAAGAGTAACTAAAATGGCCCTAAAATGGTAACTAAAATGGCCAATAGTCGACCACTGATCGTACCCAAACCTGGTAAATAAAGTTGAAGAGGGACAAAAAACTGAACTAACAAAAAGTACTGTAGAGCTATTCTCCCCGTGTCTTACAGTATAGACATGATAAAAATTTTCGAGAGTAGGATGGTGTTTTGCGCCAAAATATATATAGGTATACAAGGAAAATATATCATATTCATCGGAATTATATGGTGTATTGAGTCGGAAGCCTCCACACACAAAGCTATATATTACTCAGTACTTCCGTGCACTATAATTTTGTCCGTGACCGTGTCTGTAATTTTTCTTCCCATAATTAGGCCATACCGTAACCGTGTAAATATCCAAGCTTAGACAGCCACCTTTGGCATTTCACGATTATAGCATCGTTATTATTGGGATATGTCAGGAAATATATATTCTCGTGTTTGTGGCATCAGGTGGTGCGGACTGACTCACCATTAGCTTAATTTAACAAGAGAATTGAGTATACCTGGAAAACGGTATCAGATATAGAGTATTGTCTAACTATATATCGAATTTACTCACTCTAATTAGTCACCCGATGTCCATTATTTTTTCAAACCAAAAGTTTTTTGTAACTTTTGAGTTTTGTCCAACGATGTTATTCAATAAGCCAGACGATTGGCAGAATTGAGCGCCGTCGCCCAGAGGATTTCAGCGACAGTTATCGAAATACCTGTTTCGAAATACCATCTTTCGTACAACTCTACCGACCGCGGCCCCAAACCCAAACCTTTCAGGTGTAAAATGAAAAATTACAGAAACACACCCTAGTTACACTACCAAGTCAGTTATCAGTGCTGCCAGCAACACACCACTATGTTCAGGTCAACAGGTTTCGCCGACGATTTGGAAAGACAGACAGCTTAGGTTTCCCAGAATGTCAGTTCGTCGCCCGAGGACCAAATGTATTTTTCATGCCACGACTGCAGATAGACATATATACTGGCGTATAATAAAAGCAACGGTATATTCCCGACATTTTAGCAGACAGTCCCAGTCCAGTGACACCGTCTTGTGCGAGTTCGTTTTCGGCGGAAATAAAAAAAAATGCTTGTTATTATAATTTCCTGTGAGCAAGAGCTTCGAACGCGTTGAGTTAACTATCGAAAGAATACAATGAGGAAATCGTGCAGCTGACACTTTTGCGGAAGATTTGCGAAACAATATTTCGGGTGACATGAACTTCTTACCAATTCTTTGCAAGAAAGGAAATGCATTGATAATGGATGTTATTTGGAATGCAACATAGCTTCATATCAAAACAACAATGCATCATGGGATATGTCCCTTCTGATTGGCCAAATTCAAATTTTCAAATGGAATACGACCTTTTTATTGGCTTGTGAATAAAATTGGGCGAAAATCCGGCCAATCACAGAGTGCAATCCCAAAAATGGTTGGGATCAGGCTGCTACTGACAACTGCCCAAAAACGTTGGACCAAAACCTGGCTGTATTACTGGAACTTTTTTCGAGATTGATTTGCAAATGGAAGATTTGCATTATGACCGTGTGTTGTCTTCGGGAAGTCGTTTGTATTTGTGTATAGGAAGAGTTATCTTCTTTCTACGTTCTCGGGAATTGACACGAAAGCGATATTTTGACTGCTTTTCACAGTTTGAGTAAGGATTATGGACTGCTGATAATGAAACTTTACTACTGACGATGTTGGAGTTACCATCGAAGAACTCTATCTTGGATATGTTATTCGGTTATGGAAGTTTTATATGAACTTCTGGACGGTTGGAGTTACTATCGTTTCCTAAACTCTTGATTCCTGTTATGTTTGTTGGATTTCGAAAGTGTCGCGAAGAGAACTCACCCAAGGAAACGTCCAGACGAGACAATATGTGTTAAAAGAGTGGAAATGTGATTTATATTTCAAAGAGGAATGGCGCTGAAAATTGGACATTAACTATTTTCACCATGCAAAGATGGCAGATTCTGGTGGCAGCTAATTATTTGGATTTACCATGTGAGCCTCATCTCATTTCACGAAGATCCTGTAAAGCTGGTGGTGGCAGACTTAGACCGAATTTCTTTGTTCAAATGGAATCGGGGAGAAAATGGAGTCGTTTCATTGTCTCAGTTTTTGTGACCAGAATAGTGATGAGGAAACCATAATGACCTCTGTCATTCTGTGAAAAATGTCTGCAGCTACAGAAGATTCCACAAGGGACACGGAAGTTCGAGAGAAGTTTTACACGAAACTAGATTTGTTCTGGAGTTTGAGACAAATGACAATCTTGATAATTTGTCTGTGTGTATGTGGAGTTCTTCAAATTGTATATGCGTGGTTGAAAAATAATCCACAATTGAAGAATCCATGATGTGTATCCTAGACGAACTTGGAACAGATACGGACTCGCAGATTAAAAACAACACGGGTAATACCGAAAAACGGGTAAGGATAGATAGATAGACATTTCTGATAACAACGACACCTATTGTAATTTATATGCATTAGTGTAGATCTGTTTTGTAGCCTCTAACTGTCGTGCTTTTGTGGAGCGCAGTGCTTACAATGCGGTTAGCTGCACACTCTAGGGATTCCAATGCTCCTCGTCGCCATAGCAACGCCAGTACCAATTCGCGGCAAGGTAACTGATTGCTGAAACGTTCGTCTGTTCTCTACATACTCCGTACATTCTCAATCAATAGTTAACAGATAACATGAGCTTGCACGTAATCCATCCCCAAGTAAACCCTGTCTCCAGCCTGAATAATTTAGTTGCTTGTCCGCCGCAAGAGGAACATAAAATGGAGCTGGTTCCGTGGGCAGCGTGATATCTCCATAGGCTTTGTTCTCGAAACGGTCTAATTGCACATCGACCGTCGTGCATCGACGTGTTGCCTATAATAAGCTTTATGTTACATTTGTCATCTATTGTATTATGAACTAATATTCGCGGCATGTAATTGAAAGACTTGTCAGTGATTTGACGAGATGAACATCGTGATCTCTTGTCAGCATCATTGAGAATAGGCCGAAAATCCTCTAGTCCTTCGCTATGCGGATGGATATTCAGGTGGTCTTTTATGGCCCACTACCAGTTCGTCTAAATATTCATGGGCGGTGTGGTAGAACGGTGAGACCATTCCGATCTCGCGAGATTTATTTCTTCGAGATCTCACTTTCACGGAGGCATGACTCTCTGTTTAGATAGACTAGGTGAGAGAATTCCAGGCTACATTGATGACTGCTTCTTTTTATACCAAAACAAAGCGTGTGTTTACGCCAGCTTGAATTTTGGTGCTCTGGAGCCATGCCGAAAAAAAAGATTTTTCGATTATTCGAATTGAAATACTGGCTACTGCATGTCGCATCTGACGCCTGTTGAAGAACCAATCAAATTCGTCGTTCTCTGGTAGACCGTACATGGGACATATCTCTAAGTGACGCTTTTGGTGAAGATCTTTTTTGAATTCAGCAATATCAACCACCAAATTTCTAGCAAATAAAAACAATAGAACAACATATTTGAAGTATCTGACGCCGATTCACTCGGCTTAGAAGAATCCGAATATGGACCCAATCGAGAGAACTTCAATATCTCACTGATAGTCAGGGATTAGTAGGCCTTTGGTAGGTGACCCTAAAAATTGCAACTCGTATTACATCTTGACTGAAAGGAAAATAGGTCCAAATTTTTACTTTGCAAAAAAAATGCGAAAATATTTTACAAATTTCAGATATGTGAAAATATGTTACAAACTTCACCTTATTTCCATCGTCTGGTTAAAAAAGTGGTCCATGTAACTGTATCACCTTCGTGTCTTGGCTGCCCATCTTCATGGAGCAAGTCAATTTCTATGTGTAAAGATTCTAACTCCCCATGGTATATTAGCCGATGTAACTATTTTAATCTGATGTATGCGTTTCAACTACAAACCAGCCGGTAATTTATTATTCAGTAGCAGGGTCATTTACCTTAATTTGGAGGTTGGCGTGACGCGATATATAGATCAGCCAATAGTTGACCCACTCTTACATATTTTGGCTGAAATTCGAATTGATTCGAGGTCAATAAATGTACACCCATCCTTTGCACACTAGTGGTGAGCTATGTACCAAGGCTAGTTGCAAGCGTTATGCGTATAATTCGACTTGGGCAACGGAGATGTGTCTGCGTCTCTCTATCTGCATATACAAGTCGACTTCTCCCTTCCCACTTCGCTAATAACAAGTGTGAACGGAGAAGTCGTCTTGTGTATGAAGATAGCTTCTCTCTCGCCCCGTCGGGCTTCCGGGGATTGACCTGAGATGTCGTTGTGCACACCGCAGGCCATGGTAAGAATAAGCCTCAGCTCCTCAGAGAGCTTGTCGTAAGAGGCGACTAACTGAGGCACCTGGAGGGTTCCCTGGTGTGAAAAGGAATAGGACCCCACCCGTGTGGTTCCCAGGTGTGAAAAGGAATAGGACCCAGCGGCGTCATATGACTGAAATATTGTTGAAAGTGACGTTAAATCATATTCACTCACTCACTCACTCCCTAGCTTCTCTCTCACAGATCGAGGTCCAGAAGATCCTGGTCGCGCCCATGCTTGCTATAATAGAAGGGGAAATTGTATAATCTTAGACTACGACTGTCTACTAATTGCCATATCGCATAACTTCATGCATTAATATATTCTGTTGAAAGCAACGATACAATCTTACTCACTCACTCACTCACTCACTCACTACCATGGCAGATGGCATCTCAGAAAGGATAATGACGCAAGCTGACATTTCGAATTCCCCCTATAAATTATACCTTGTCTGATTGTGGTATTTTGAGGCGTTATCTTCTATGTCACTTAGTGTAAATCAATTTTCTCTAGAACCAGAGGAAAAAAATGTAACAAAGCACAATTTGATGTTTTCAACCTAGTTGAATGAGTGCGATTTACAGGCCCCTCACATTCGACATTAGAAGATTTTACAGCCGGTTGCACATTGCTCAGCGTTGATCAGGACAGACGGCGTTTCCAGTATCCAAGAAATTGCACTGTTTGAATTTAGGTGTAAATAGAATTGATTCTCTTGAAAAGATGGTTCAGTAAAGTGAACGATCATGGGGGTATGATTTCACTATCGCGTGTCTGTAGCCAGTCTGTGTAATGCTTTGTTGTCCCCCGCTACTTAGTAGGGGGGGGACTTAGAAACACCGGTGTCCGTGATTCCGGATTCCGTATTCTGTCACCGTAATTCCTGTATTGCCAGTCCGGACAATAATCATGAACGATTTAACCGATCAACTTAGGGGGGGGGGGTAGAAACACCGTGAGTCCGTGATTCCGTGATTCCGTAATTCTGTAATTCCGTAATTCCGTAAGATTTTCTTGTCCGGACAATAACTCATGAACGATTTAACCGATCAACTTCAAACTTGGGGTGTGCCTTGACATTGGCGAGAGGACGGTTGGGATTGTTTTTCAGCAATGTGCGTAATCCAATATGGCCGCCGTCAGCCATTTTGGATTATAAGCAGTACGATCTTAGATTTTCTTGTCCGGACAATAACTCGTGAACGATTTAACGATCAACTTCAAACTTGGGGTGTGCCTTGACATTGGTGAGAGGACGGTTGGGATTGTTTTTCAGCCATGTGCGTAATCAAATATGGCCGCCGTCAGCCATTTTGGATTATAAGCAGTTCGATCTTAGATTTTCTTGTCCGGACAATAACTCGTGAATGATTTAACCGTTCAACTTCAAACTTGGGGTATGCCTTGACATTGGTGAGAGGACGGTTGTGATTGTTTTTCAGCAATGTGCGTAATCTAATATGGCCGCCGTCAGCCATATTGGATTATAAGCAGTTGGATCTTGTCCGGACAACAACTCGAGAACGATTCAACCGATCTACTTCATATGTGGGGAGTGCCTTGACATTGTTGAGAGGAGGATTAGGATTGTTTTTCAAGGACGTGCTTGATCCAATATGGCCACCATCAGCCATAATGGATTTCATTGGATTTTAAGCAGTTTGATCTTGTCCGGACAATAACTGGAGTACGATTCAACTGATCTACTTCAAACTTGGGGAGTGCCTTGACATCGGCGAGAGGACGGTTTGGATTTTTTTTCAGCGATGTGCATAATCCAATATAGCCACCGTCAGCCATATTGGATTATAAGCAGTTGGATCTTAGATTTTCTTGTCCGGACAATAACTCGTGAACGATTTAATCGATCAACTTCAAATTTGGGGTGTGCCTTGACATTTGTGAGAGGACGGTTGGGATTGTTTTTCAGCAATGTGCGTAATCTAATATGGCCGCCGTCAGCCATATTGGATTGTAAGCAGTTGAATCTTGTCTGGACAATAACTCGAGAACGATTCAACCGATCTACTTCATACCTGGGGAGTGCCTTGACATTGTTGAGAGGAGGATTAGGATTGTTTTTCAAGGACGTGCTTAATCCAATATGGCCACCATTGGCCATACTGGATTTCATTGGATTTTAAGCAGTTTGATCTTGTCCGGACAATAGCTGGAGTACGATTCAACTGATCTACTTCAAACTTGGGGAGTCCCTTGACCTTAGTGAGAGGACAGTCATGTATCATGTTTTATGGATGTGCATAATCCAATATGGGTGCCATCTGCTGTATTAGATTATGTTAAGCTCATCAGCGATATCTCCATTTTCAAATCATACTCTTATCAATGATATGAGATATCATCGACCCCAAAAAATCGACCATAGAGGTCCATGGCCCCCGCAGCAGCAGCGCCAGTTATGGTGGATGTAATCCACCATAACTGGTGCTGCTAGCGGGGGACATGGACCTCTATGGTCGATTTTTTTTTATTCAAGAACGTTTAACAGCTGGTTTCAGCAAAACCCGAAACCCAAAGGTGATACATGTACACCGAACACTGATGGCCTAATAAGGTTGAAGCGTTCTTGGATGTCTTTCACCATATTTTCGTATCTAATCCCGCTAAACATGGGACTGTGGGCTGTTTAGGTAGTTCTGGGCTGAGATACATTAAACCATACAATACTTTTGGATGTGAGAAGGAATAGGACCCAGACGTCGTGATACGACTGAAAAATTGTTGAAAACGACGTTAAATCGTATTTATTCTCCCACTCCTTCAATTCTCTGGGTGTGAAATCGTAAACATTTTCTATTCAGAACGTTTTATACGTTATACACGATGAGAGATTGAACACATGTCTTCGATATACGGTAAGCCTTTACTGGGCTAAAGAAAAAACCTATCATGCTGCTGTGGTTTGTTGTTGCCATGCAGGTAAAGTTTAAATATCTCCAAATTAATCAATCACGAGTGTGAAATGATTCAGGCACTCATGATGCAGTATTATGCAATCGATAGTTGAATAGAAAGACGTTCAAATACGTCTCAATTTTCGGTACAAAAGATCTTTCAAAATCTCTTCGATATTATTTATTGATCACTCAATGTTTATTTGTTACTGTTTTCAAAATATCCATTTTTGACAAAAAGATATTCCTCCTCAATATGGGGACATGGAATATGGTAAGATGAAATGATCAATAGGTTATGGGGACATGGAATATGGTAAGACGAAATGATCAATAAGTTTTTGTGCAGAATATGATAGCTTGAAATGATTTCAAACAGGTGATTTAATAGAACCGATTGGATCTCAATATAAAGCTCACACGAAGAAAGGTTTTGTCGGAAATGAGATATGCTATACCAAGAATGAGATATTCTATACGAAGAATTGACAACGTTCAGAAATGTATTAACCCTGCTTTCATCCAATTATTGATCATTTTTGCATAAATATTGCACGACAGCAGCTCGAATAACAAATATATGATGTGTCAGATCGCTATATGTTAGTTTATTCAGAGATCGTACAATCTCTACAGTCTCTGGTATATTTCAATATTTCAGTATATTCAAACGTTTGCAGTTGTACAACTACATGTTACCCGGTCTGTTATTATTTTTATTTCATACACATTTGGAATTGGTGCTAACTGGCATACGAAATAGATTTTTCGGCTGTTGACGCGGAAATTCTTTTATAGACGACGACTGAATATTGAATGTCGTGTCCGACGCTTGCCACTGACGTAACCATAGCAACATCATCGTGATATCTTTCTACATGGCAGCATAAATGTTGACCGTTTCTCTCTTCCAAGTCACCAACCTGTATTCATTTGAATTTGGCCCCGTGAGACTCCCGGGGATTGACCTGGGATGTCGTTGTGCACACTCCAGGTCATGATAAGAATAGGTCTACGATCCTCAGAGAGCTTGTCGTAAGACGCGACTAACTGGGGCACCCGTGGGGATCCCGGGTGTGAAAAGGAATAGGACCCCGCTCGTGTGGTTTTCGGGTGTGAAACAGAATAGGAACCAACGTCGTGATATGACTGAAATAGTGTTGAAAGCGACGTTAAATCATATTCACTCAGTCACTTTATTTGAATTTGATATTACATGTACGCTTGCTTGGTGGTATTATTGTCAACCAAAAAGATCATTTGAGTAGTGCCTGTGAAATTAGTTGTGGGCTGGGATAGCCAAAATAGGGGACTAAACATATGTCTCAGACAGCGATGTTGTACAATGACCCTAGGGATATCCATATTGGCGACATTGGGTCATACATCGATCTACAGCCGTGTGCGTGTGCTACGATATAGTGACATAGCTGCGTTTCGTGATCTAAATACCCCGGCTACCAGAGCAGTTGTCTGAGTTGGCATATAATTTAGGGTTTCCTTGATTAATATGGAGCGCCTCTTCAGAAGCCTGTACTATGTGGACCGTAATGAAGACATGGTATATTCAGGCCCAAATACCATCTTGCAATTTCCGGAAATTTTGTCTCATTTCTTGTGCTGTCGTGTTTGGAACTGTTTTAGAGAAAGCTAGTTGGCAGGAAATCTCCGAGCATGCGAACTCGAGGGCCAGCACACGAGGCCATCGTAAAGTGTTGGCTATACAGATGTATTATGTACTGCTACTGGTATTACTGCCGTGGTTGACCTTCTAGCTCTCTGATATGCGTAAGCACCATCATGCCATATCGATCGAGATTTCCATTAAAAGCAGACGACAGTTTCCCGCGCGTTCCGAAAGACACCCCGGCAAACAGCTGCTCCAAAACCTTGTCCTGCATTGGAGCTCTTCTGCAGAAAGCAAATGTTGTTCGCGTGTACCCGATACTGGAATAATGGCTAGCATTAATGGCTATGCTTTCGGGTCACGTCCTAACGATAATGAATTTACTGCTGACATAAAATATTCTTTCTTCTAAATTGGAAAAGCATATAAAGGTGACTGTTGAGGCATAATCATCGATCATTATATAAATAAGGTTTTTTTTTGCTATTTTGCTAAGTAGATGCTATTTTGCTGATGGTGATTGATGTGAATGAGATCAAGAACAGTAGCACTTTCGGTGACCAGCCATAACCCAGTCAAAACCTGAGTACGTATCAACCTGATGAGAGTAGTTTGCTCCGAACAATCTGCTGTCAACTGAATAAACCACTGAAGACTCTCAGATGTTGTGTATGCGAAGACACGACTGTCTGAGACTGAAAACATATCCTTACTTCCCTCCAACCTTCCCACAGCGCATGCTCCGTTTCACAGGCTCACTTCACTATCCCTGCCTCCAATAGCGGATGTTGACTTTTATGACGTGGTTATGACGTATAAGGATACACGATGTTCTGTTTGAATCCGAATCCCCTCAGTTTTGCACAGAGCGAACTACTTTTCATATACCCACTCTTATCAACGGGAAATATAATCTCTGAAACATTCTTTTTAACGCTAGGTCAACAAAATAATCGGAACGTTCGACAAAGTTTTAGCATGTTCTGATGACACTTTCGGTGATGTGCTGATCGGGTGGGAATCCTTTCAAATCTGACTGGTGGCTGGTGTATTATTATGCCCCAATGAGGTGGCTGACTTCCCTCATTGACAAAGTCAGGATACAGCGATTCCATTTTGCATTTTCTCACATATACCTTGCATATATAGTCCTTATTAAAGAGTCCAGGTCTCTATTTTGAGAGAGGCTGATGAATTACACTTGCAGGAAGACGTCATCATGGAAGCAGTATTTGTCCAACACATTCATGGAAGCAGTGTTGGTCCAACACATTCATGGAAGCAGTTGGTCCAACACATTTTGGCGTTGAGGGTTGGTCAACCCCACTTAGTAGTGATCAGTATTGTTGACCAAATTCAAAATCAAAACATGATGTTGGTCAACATGTAGGCTTTAGCTAAACACCCTTGATTGGTGTTGTGGTGAAAACTATTTTTAGCGTTAATCCACGCTATTTTTATGGTCGTGTGAACTTACGTTTTGACCACATGACCTGACCCAATCTCTGCAGCAAGAGTGTCCATAATATGTGTGCCGATGGGATAACGAAACAATCTGAGAAACAGAATATTCCATTGATTAATACGAGGTTAACGCGAACTATGATACGAAATAATCGGATTGTGCACTGGAGATTGAGAGTCAATGCAGGCAAGTTGATCATATAATCTGACCTATGACATACTGTCATCAACTTGAGTCCAAATCGCTTTAACGGAGTGGATTGTTGCAACGCTCCGAAAACATAGGGGTAGTATTATTATCTCATTGACGTATATAGTGGGATCTCACCGGTCCTTGAGAGCGCACTATAAAATATGCTTTTACTCACTAATCGGCTTTGTCTTGACCCAAACCCCAGAGTGGGTTCTAATTATTAAGCGGATTGAGATGGCGTGCAAAGAATTTTGACGGGTTACTATTTGTTCTCCGGATCGGAGTTTTTAATGGCTGTATTATCTTTATCTGTAATTAAAACTGGCCATATACGAACTTCCGATATTCAGTCGACCAGTAATGCATAATAGCAGAAATAAATGAACTAGAAGTTTACCAATCTAATTAAAATTAAATCCTATCTGCTCCCCGTTTGGATGCGTCGCTTGTAGGATCTAACAGGCTTGCGGTAACTCGCGTGTTAACCAATCCCGAGAACGCTTCATAGTGCTTTGAAGGGAACATTGATGACAAAGAATTTTTGGTTGGCTCAACCGAATTAGCCGGCTCGCTGGCGGGGTGTCTTTTCATGTTGCCGCGGTCCCGGCATTGTGGCGCCATAATACGGGGTAGATATATGGACTGATCTTTGGTGTAAGCATTGGGGGTAAATGGACACAGTGAACCTATCTCCCCTCCCCGACTGCAAATGGATGAGTCCAGATGCGACCATGATGTAATAATGCTATCAAATAATCATTGCATGGGCGCTCAGAACACCAAATTCAATTGAAATACGTAAGATCCTATACAGCGACATGTACGATTGGGGAGCATTGATAGGATATTAATTTATTAAGATTGGAAGTTTGCATCATTATATTAGACAAGCTAGAATGCATTGGTCATCGCCTCATGCTTATGATGTGACGGTAGTTGCGCAGTATAAGACGGGTACATCTCGCGCTCGCGCAGATTCAAATCATAAATTTGATAAGAGGAACATCGTGATCATTCGCAACTTCTCGGCGATCTCCGGTGGGGTACAATCGGTCCCTTCGTAGACTTTCGCTCAGCAGTTCCGAATGAATCCTGATGTCTCCTGGAAAACTATTCTCCGCTTTCCAGTGAGGATTGATACACTAGTTGGTTGGTTAGCACTTCTGGATATAAATAGATTGAGTTTTTTTTCTTAAATCGAACCAATCGCTCGTTCTGGCTTGAAATTCATCGCTAACCAAACAGCCTTAAACCAAGATCCGGAGTCCAAGCAAAACGGCAGCATTCGGATACCGACATGCAATTTCAAAACAACCGGGGCGGGCTGTGAAAAATATAACATTTCGCATATAGCGCGATTCTATAACAGAGACAAAGACCCGAAAACCCTATCGAATCACCCAAACGGTCCAATTTTATATTCACCTGGACTTGTGAAGATACCTTGGCATATCGGTCATGTAAGACGAAGGGACGTGAATTTACGTGATTTCCAATTGTGACAAATGAGCCAGTGGTCGGCCATTGTTCCATTGCTAACATGTTGGTATCCTCCTAATGTTATAATATTTCCGGTATCCTAATGTTATAATACTTCCGGTATCCTCCTTATGTTATAATACTTCCTGTATCCTAATGTTATAATACTTCCGGTATCCTAATGTTATAATACTTTCGGTATCATCCTTATGTTATAATACTTCCGGTATCCTCCTAATGTTATAATACTTCCGGTATCCTAATGTTATAATACTTCCGGTATCCTAATGTTATAATACTTCCGGTATCCTCCTAATGTTACAACACTTCCGGTATCCTCCTAATGTTATTATACTTCCGGTATCCTCTTAATGTTACAATATTTCCTGTATGCTCCTGATGTTACAATACTTCCTGTATCCTCCTAATGTTACAATACTTCCTGTATCCTCCTGATGATACAATACTTCCATCACGGACTCGCGTACGGCTTTGATACTAATTTCATGCTACTACCCAGGCGCTCACTCGTTGACCTGTTCAGTGGAAATCTACCTCCGAGCATTTTTACATTGACCGAGATTGATTTCTACTGGCCGTGAATGAGACATTGAATTTGTCTGCACATATGGTTGCTTGAGAGCTTCACTGTAGGGTTCTGCCTTTCAATGCCGATTTTAAATCGATCGGCAAGCTCGTGTAAGTTTTTCCGATAGCTTTTTATGTAATGTTGTTCACAAGCGAATATTTACGTAACTAGACTATATACTATCATTAGTCTGGGAAGCATCACAGATGCGGCAATTACCGTCATGTCGTTCTAGTGCTAGAAAGTTAATTGCAGCGATTGTCTATTACGCCTGGAAGCAAACAAGGAAACGTTGACGAAAAGCTTTCACGTAGATGATTTCTTGTTTTTATATCGCATAGGAAAACAAATCAACTCGTTTTATTGATTTGTGAAACTCCTGAATTGAAGGTAAATATACACCGCTAAATAAAACTTTAAAAAACAAATAAAAATATAATTACTGTTCGTCTGGTGTGACGGATTCTAGTGATGTTGAGAAATGGTGTTGACTAATATGAACACTATAAAATGGCGTTGAGGCCAGTTCAACACCAAATAATAGTGTTGGTCAACACCAATCAATGGGGTTGAAAATGGTTCGACACCATATTTTGGGGTTCACTGACAAGTGATAATACTGGCTCAACACCAATTAACGGTGTTGGCCAACACCAATAAAGGGTGTTGGAGATATATGATGTCGGTGCAAATTGAACACCATTTATTCGTGTTGAGCTCAACACCTCTTTTTTGGTGTTGAACAACATCATTTTTCTGGCTGTGAACATCTTCAAAGTCATGGGTTTAGATGCTTTGTTGCCCTCATTCTTTGCTATTGCTTGCATTCCAGAATTCCCACGGCTGCTTCAACTATAATTTTATATTTTCGATTTCCAGGCCCTGAAAGTACTTGAAATTTCAGATATTTATCTGTTGGCCCTGGAAAGTCCTTGAATTTTATCCATGATAAAACAAAAATAACGTATTATATTGTTGGTTACATTATTGTATGCCGTTTGCGAACAAGTATTGAGAATGCAAGAAATTTCTATGTATGTAATGATTGAAAGTTGCTTGAAAGTCATGGGAACAAGTTGATTTAGGTCCATGAAATTCATGGGAACAAGTTGATTTAGGTCCATGAAAGTCATGGGAACAAGTTGATTTAGGTCCATGAATGTCCTGTGAAAATAGTTTTCACTTAGAGTGGAAACCCTGAAAATGATTCTTTTGTGATGCTTTTATGAAGTATGTAACGGGATTATTGACGATGAAGTACGCTTGGTTACACAATGGCGAATCTGACGCCTAGCTGTAATGTTATTATTGGCGTGGATTTGATTTCTTCCACCACGATAATGTCCGTCAACAACCGGGGGCGTTTTCGTCCTCGTTGCCTTGCTTTCTCTGAATTGCAGTAACTGTACCCGTTTATATATTCCGAAGTAGGGCTATTCTCTGGCACATTGCCCATACACGTAACGTGAAAGGGAATTTATTTTCTGCCCTGATGCTCGGAAGGAAGATGGCCCTCAATCCCATTCATTCTGTCGACCATCCATTCACAAGTCCGTATGCAGTAAACATAGTGTAGGAGCTTGGAATGTGAGACTGAGGACTCCATCCATCATTGACTGAGCTCTATACTATACGTTTTAGATACAGCGCGAGAACTCGACTGGGTATATCCAATTTGGCACCGCGCCCAAGATGGTAATTGACTTTCTCGTGCGTGACGTCATTTTGTTCGAAGCGGTAAACGCCGATTGGCTGGCGTCCCGGAACGTGTCTGGTTCCTGGTAGCAAATCTCCGAAACTGATGTTCCCATGATGAGCGCCTAAATACGAAGAGATAGAAAGATAGGACATGCGGTCGCCAATGTGACATCATTTGGCAATGAATCGGTTTCTCAAGACGACCACCACATGGATGTTCATTGACTGAACACTCCCTTCCCATTCGTCTGTATCTAATGTGTTCCTTAAGGGAGTAGAGGACGTTCATTTCTAGAGGTTGAATTTTTTTTTAAATTTCAGTATTTTTTCACCCGGTTAGGAGAAGATGATCCATGAAAAAAAAAAATGGGGTCACCATACTCGTTAAAAAAATATGGCAGCCAAATGCATGTATACCACTTAAAAGCCATAACACTGAATACATAGGGAAATTTGATTTTTTTCTTCTTAGATGTTCAATAAATCATACTTCCCAAGGTCAAATTTTTCCCATTTTGCTATATAATACTAAACACATATAGTACTTGTTAAATATGTAATCAAAACAGGGGGACACCATACTTTCTTAGAAAATATTAGCGGTATAACAGATAAACGGAGCCTTTTCAGTCCTATTTCCAGGAGGGGGTGGGGGTGGGGAATCGGGGTGGGTGTGGAGAATATTATTGAAGTTCAATTTATTAGCCATTCAGAAGTTTTGTTTTAGTTGAAAGTGAATAAGAGTGAATTTGGGGGTATTCCGGATGAATAATTTTTAACCTATGGAGCACTTTGCACCCTCCAACCATTGAATTTAAAATGCCAATTTTTTGGTCCGTCCCATCACACTATCGAACCACCAGTAAAACGCATAAATGGTTGTGTTGTGTCTTTTGTTGATTTTTATTCCATTTTGATATGTCTGGATACTTTTGTTAGGAAATTCAGCTTGTTTTGAAAAATTTGACAAATGACCATGTTGTAGCCCCATAAGAGCAGGGAAATGAACGTCCTCTACTCCCTTAAGGTGACCCATATGGCACATTTGTGTGGTTTTCCTAATTTTCATGCAGTTTTCTCTCTTTTCGCTATTCGTTCTACATGTTCTTTGAAGAAAAAACAGATCCAGAAAGCGATTCACTGGTTAGAGAATTGATATCTGGATCTCTTTGTAATGGATTAATCGCAAAGAAACACCGAACCCGACATAAGCCGACAAAATCCTTAAGTGAAAACTCGAAAAACTGAAAGAATATTTTGTTTTTAAACAATTGTTCCGAATTCGCAAAACTTGGCGGTGAGTATAACCGTGCTGTCCAATAATTTTTGGCGTTTACACATAATTTCTTCGGTTCGTTTTCGCTTTAAATTTGTTTTCAAGCAGGTTTCCAGCGCTCCTTCTGTGATGGAAAAAGTGAATCGCAAAAAGGGAGTAAATTCACTCAAATTCCAGTTGATTTCATGCAAAATATAAAGACAACATCGAATACCAATGTCCCCTACGCGCCACCATAGTTCCCGGCTCTTTTCCGCCACTACTGTCTGTATGCGTGTGTCTTGTAAATTGTTTTCCATGACATCGCCAATAAATTGAGAAATTATCGCGTGGGTGTATCGATCTATAAGTGTTCCTGCTTTTTATTACGTAATTATAGGTTTAACTGGATTATTAGTTCATATTTGTTAGCATAGAATGATTGTGTATATGTTCTGGGCTTCCAGACTATCCGGTGTTGAAACAGTCATTGACCATAGTGGTCCTGCAGGAAAGGTATGATGGGGGGGGGGGGGGGGGCAAGTTACCAGTGTGTAAATATTCTGGTTTTTGTAGTTTACGAGTCGAAGAAAGCACAAGATACATTCTATTTGTAGGTTAAACAAACTTTTGGCATCATTTTGCTCTCGGCTTTAATTATCATTTGTTATCAATTATATCTGAAGTGGACACTGTCAAAGCGCTATATGATCAGTCCGGCCATACCTTCCATAGTTTAGATGTGACAGGCCCGACATTTTATGGTCAGTATCCTGTTTGACAATTGATGGTTCTTTAACCATTCTTTATATGGTATGTCACATCTGTGTCATCATGCTCGCCCCTCCAGGGGCACGTACCTACAGTGCCTCTGACTGAAATGGCACAACGAGTCTTTATCATGAAATTGTGTCAAAATGAGGTTTGGAGTTTAAGGTTCAAGCATTAAGGTGTATGATTCCTTGAAGGTTTACT
>JAVTVY010008816.1:0-48315 GCA_036873755.1 Hanleya hanleyi | reverse complement strand
CTACTGCACTTGTTGGACCTATAGCGGGACTCGGCGGTGTCTCTTGGTTGTGTTTGCCTTGAATGTGCCTGGGCATACTATCGCGACGAGAGAAGGTTCTCTGACAGAACGTACACGTACACGACATGTTGATCTGTCGACCAATACATAAGGACTGATGAGGGACACATGTTCATTCTTATATGTACATTCCGCTTCCGTTCACGTGACCGGAACTGACCTTTGACCCCGGCGCGCGTGGTGTAAAGGTTTCCACCTCGGTGGAAACCTTTGCGCGCCGGGTCAAAGGTCAGTTCCGGTCACGTGAACGGTAGCGGAAGTGACCTCACAGAGGTCGTATGCAAATGTCACTTCCGAGATCTGAGCTCCACAGGCTTTGAGCTCCAAGAGCTCCGATCCAAGAGCTCTGCCACACGGGAGTTCCCACCACCACCACCACCACCGGGCGTTGACGCCCGTCAACGCCCGGTGGTGGCGGTGGTGGTGGTGGTGGTGGTGGTGTGTGTGTGTGTGTGTGTGTGGTAGTGTGTGGTGGTGGTGTCTGTACATATAAGAATGAACATGTGTCCCTCATCAGTCCTTATGTATTGGTCGACAGATCAACATGTCGTGTACGTGTACGTTCTGTCAGAGAACCTTCTCTCGTCGCGATAGTATGATCAGGCACATTCAAGGCAAACACAACCAAGAGACACCACTGAGTCCCGCTATAGGTCCAGCAAGTGCAGTAGAGCATCCCTACACGATGACGGTGAGCGGCCCTACGGCATGTGGAAAGACGTCCTGGGTAATGAAGTCCTTAGAGGAAGGTGTGGCAACCCCAGCTCCGACACGTGTTGTTTGGTGTTATAGCCAATGGCAGCCCGCCTACGAAACTACGCGATTACAGAATGTGAGTTTCGTCCCAGTGATTCCTCATGACATAGACGAACCGTATTACTTTGACCCCGAGCAGACCAACGTGGTAGTGCTAGATGATCTGATGAGTGCGGCCAAGGACAATTCGAAAATCGCCGACCTATTCACCAAAGGGTCCCATCATCGCAATCTGTCCGTCATCTATTTGACTCAGAATCTCTTTCCTCAAGGGAAGGCGTTCAGAGATATTGCCTTGAACTGCCAATACTTTGTGTTGTTCTCCAACCCCATCGACAGAGCACAAATTCGTGTGTTTGGTAGTCGAATTTATCCTCAGAACATCGACCATTTCATGCAGGCGTTTCAAGAAGCGACAAGTCGTCCGTACGGCTACCTTTTCGTAGATTTAAAAGCCCATACCCCCGAAGATCGCCGGCTGACAACCCACCTGCTACCCGGCGAGGGATCACCACAGCCCCTACACCATCCACCGAGTCCACATTTGGTGAAGCAGCAACCCACCCCCGTACAGCGGGCCTTCTTCATATCACCAGTCCCGGAATATCACTCAACCGTGAAGGCTCAACCCGAGGTTGAAGAACATAATGTGAACTCGAGGCTATGGAAGGATTTGTTCAAAGAAAGTATGGACGCCGAGATGGGCGAGATTTTGGAGGCCACAGGAAACAAGTTTCAACGCAAAGGGTCTTCGAAAGAGGAAGCTGCAATTTTAGCCCATAACAGATTGGCACCCAGACTACGACGGGCTTTACGTCAGCAGTATGTCGACTTACTGACCCATATGAAATTGCTGGATAAGGATCCAGTCCATATGGAAATTGAAAGAACAGCGTCGATGTTGAAAACCTCGGGCATGAACTGGAAAGCGGCGTGTGTCAGAGCAATAGCACAAAAGAAACATTTGTTCGAACGCATCATTAAACGTCGTTAAAGCATTAAGAAAGTGTGTTAAAGCGTTGAGACGAGCGTTAAGGCGTAACGACGGGCGTTGACGGGCGTCACTGCATTTCGATGAATTGATGTCAATTCCATGAAATCAGAGCTTCTGAGCTAATTCACCAGGGCGTTGAAGCGTTGAGCTAAGCGTTGATGACCGTTACTGTCTATAAAAGCGAGCGTATTCCCAAAACACGCACAGTCGACGTTCAACCGTCAACATGGCTTATACTTGTTCTGGGTGTGAACGCCCTTTCACCAGACATTACGATATGATGCGACACCAGAAAAATATACATGGGATTGAAGACGCCGAGGAGCCCGTTGAGGCAGATACTGATACAGAGATTGATGAAAGTGCATCGACTGATACCGAATCCAAGATTGCTGACAGTATATCTACTGATATGGAGAGCTTGACCTCAGAGAGTCAGCCTACATCCCAGGAAAGTGAGGCAGAGCCTACCTTCTGGGATCGTATTGTGACAGCAGCTATCAATACTCACGCTGAAGCGATCGAGGACGCCGGAGAGGATAATTTACAACAGACGTACACCCAAATGCGCTCCCGCATCAGGAAAACAGCCATGGCGATCTATGAACAGTATACCTTACTACCGCTTGAAATGAAAAGGGACCCCACGCACAGGTCCATCATGAAGACCAAGCGTCACTTGGAAGAGGATATGGGTTTACCACCCACAGAGGCCCTGGAAAATGCGATCAGAATGCGCAAACAACTGTTTCAGGACATGCTGCCCGAAGAATATCCAGGCCTGTCCGACGATGATTAGAATAAACGGTTCAGAATGAACATGACCGAAGAAGGAACTCTCTGAAATAGCGACTTCTGATTGGACAAGAATACATCTAACGGACAGGAACGAATAGGACAGATGCAAATGGCGGTCTCTGATTGGACAAGAGTCTTTCTTGAATTGTAAACATACCCAACGCGGCTCCCCCAGCGTGGGTATGTTATGATGGAGGGGAAAAAAATATGAAAAAAAACTTGTTGTTGTTGTTGTTCCCTCATGTGTCATCCTTGTTGTTGTTGTTTTCTCTCTCCGGTCTATATCATGGCGTCAAGGCGCTAGCGGGACCCATACAGGGTCCAGTTTTCGACACTAGGTGACCACATCCCGAAGAAATGGCCAGTTTTCGACACCGGATGTGCCGCCATCTTGAACATACGTGCCGCCATCTTGGATATGTCCCATAATGCAACGGGTCAAAATACTCGCTTCTGATTGGACGAGAGCTCTGTGACGGATTTGAAATACTCGCTTCTGATTGGACGAGAGCTCCGCATTGCGTCTGCGCATGCGCAGAATGATATTCCTACCGCACACCCAATCCATCAGATGCCCCTTCACGAATGCTTCACTTTGATACCTCACTCGACCCCATCGGACCATTAGTGGCTTCGCTAGCTCCAACACGGCTATTTTCATACCCTTTGACCACCGCGCATGCGCAGAATGCCGATATTCCAACCCCACACCCAGCCCATTAGATACCCCTTCACGAATGCTTCACTTTGATACCTCACTCGATCCCATTGGACCATTTGTGGCTCCCCTAGCTCCAACACGGCTATTTCCATACCCTTCGGCCACCGCGCATGCGCAGAATGCCGGTACTTCAACCCCACACCCAGCCCATCAGAGGCTCCCTCACCTAGGCTTCACTTTAATACCTCACTCGATCCCATTGGACCATCAGGGGCTCCCCTAGCTCCAACACGGCTATTTCCATACCCTTGGGCCACCGCGCATGCGCAGAATGCCGCTATTTCAGCCCCACTAGTCCAGTCAGATGCCTCTTCACATAAGCTTCACTTTGATACCTCATACGACCCCATTGGACCAGTAGTAACTCCCTTAGCTCCAACACGGCTATTTCCATACCCTTGGGCCACCGCGCATGCGCAGAATGCCGCTATTTCAACCCCACACCCAGTCCATCAGAGGCCCCCTCACATAGGCTTCACTTTGATACATCACTCGACCCCATCGGACCATTAGTGGCTTCGCTAGCTCCAACACGGCTATTTTCATACCCTTGGGACACCGCGCATGCGCAGAATGACGCTAGTTCAACCCCTCACCCAGCCCATTAGATGCCCCTTCACCTAAGCTTCACTTTGATACCTCACTCGACCCCATCGGACCATTAGTGGCTTCGCTAGCTCCAAAACGTCTATTTCCATACCCTTGGGCCACCGCGCATGCGCAAAATGACGCTAGTTCAACACCACACCCAGCCCATCAGATGCCCCTTCACGAATGCTTCACTTTGATACCTCATATGACCCCATTGGACCATTAGTGGCTTCGCTAGCTCCAAAACGTCTATTTCCATACCCTTGGGCCACCGCGCATGCGCAGAATGACGCTATTTCAACACCACACCCAGCCTATCAGATGCCCCTTCACGAATGCTTCACTTTGATACCTCATATGACCCCATTGGACCATTAGGGGCTCCCCTAGCTCCAACACGGCTATTTCCATACTCTTGGTCCACACGAGTTGTCTCCCTTGCGTCAGTGTGTGCAGATGGCGCTACGATCGACGCCGTGATGTGGAAAGGGCGTCCCCACACCATCCTGGAGCCGCCATTTTGTTTGCTGATTTTCTGCGGAGATACACGGGACAATAAACGCTCGACCCTAGGGTGGTACAGATGCTAGACTGATCCTATTAACATGGTACAACACCTATAGATTATGTTTATTATTATTATATGGCTTAGATGTTTTTTTGAGGGTAATGTGAGGGTTTTTTCTCCCCGTGACAAAATGGGCTCTGTAATCAGTAATATATACAATTAAAATTAATTAATTTTATTTATTTATTTATTTATTCTGTGAAAACACCCATGACATGACTGAAAAGAGCCTCGCTCGGCCCCATCGGACCATGCAGCGTATTTCAAGTCCAGGAACTACTTTTTCTCCGCGGAAGCTTTCTTCCGCGACCGCATCACCACCAGACCGCATCACCGCGGAGGAATACAAAGGTTACAGGTTGCCGGAACTATAGTCACCCAGAGTTACCTCCCCCTAGATTGGAACTCTTCTGTGCTGGAGGTAGTTTTTGGTCAATCGCGCTGGTGGCGCCCTCCACAAATCCTCCACAAAAGAGTTACCTCCCCCGGCAAAATGCGATCTGTAATCCGTTAATACTACTACTCCCGATCTCCGGAGAAAAATAAATATACCTAAATCTTTTCTCGTGAAAAGTGTTTCCAAAACTTGATTTCATTTCCCGCAAAGAAATTCAACACCCATTACAATGAAATCGGATTAGCGCCTGATACAGGAACAACATTCATCGGTAATTAGTTCATTGTGCACCAAAATTTTCTTCCGGTTGTGATTTAAGTCGTGTTTGTTTTGTAAATACCCAACATAATGTGCCATGTCGATTGCACGGTTGATTATGACCTGATGTATCATTGATTACTTGATCAACCATCCCCACGAAAAAATATAACAAAACACATTTCTCTCGCCTCATTTGAAAATATTGTCGATTTATCATACAGATGTATGGCCCTTTATTCTTGTCGACAGAATACCTACCACAAACGGCACTTCCGGAGAATTATAGCTCACTAATCCATAAAAATTGCCTTTCAGACTTACATGTTACGTTTTACCTTGTTTTTCGCGTTTGTAGCACATAATTTCACCGTTTGTGTGGTTTTGCTTTCCAATAACGTCTAAGCTATCCATGCCAATCTTGTGAAATTTCGAATTTTTACTCGATTTGAAGATATAAATGTTTAAATTACAATGACCACGGTTTAGCTAATTATTCCGATTATGCAACTTTGAAAGTCATTACGTTGTGCAACGAAATTATAAAATCTGATAAACGCTTGTGAGATTTGAATTGTGCAGAATGTGTCTACTTGTGAAACATTTCAAGGAGAACCCTATAAGTTATTAGCAACTTAAATCAAAGGTCGTACTTTAGAAATTACGTTTGAAGTTGTTTAGCCCAAATGTGACATGTTTAATAAAATTGAATTGCCTGAATTTGCACTTTTCGATACATATATAATACATCTCGTTTAATGCATTAGTTGCGATGTAATTAAGGAAAAACTAAGAAGATGTCCGGATTTTCTGCAAATGGGCCTCGAGTTCTTAAAATCCCTGCAGTCAGTGACGAAAATTGAATTTATTCTATGGAGTCTTCTTTCGTTTCGTTGAATTATTCGGATCATTCATTTAAGTTTCATACGTACGCAGTTGTCACATTCATGTAAACTCATCGTTTTGGGTCCATCTGCCTCCGAAAGTGTTCAATTTCAACAGAAGGAAAATGGTGAAAAGGTGAAACATGATTTGGACAAATATACCTTTTGCTATAACGAAAAAACTCCTAATTAGATATTCAAGTCTAAAAATTACGAGGTTTGGATTATTCTATGGCTGCTATTTTAGCAATGTGCAAATGTGATGTTGAATATCCTAACAGGATTCGTAAAAGCTAAGATGCCGAATAGCTCCACCCAGGAATATGCCGTATTTGGGAAGAAAACAATTCCGTGAAATGAATATAAATTGTGAAAAACGCAATCGAAAAGTGTTGTGACCACAATGCTTATGAAGGTATACTTTTTGAATTTGGATGAGCGCCAACAAAATGGCCGCCGATCACATGTAAACATCAAACTGATCTCACTATTTCAATTTCAATCATGGTACTTCGTGCGCCAAGCTATGCAACGATAGTTAAGATACTCACTGGAGTAATTGTAGCACAAGTACAGCAGCTGTGGTGATTCTCATCCATCATCGTTTTACACAAAACCGTTACGTTCGTGATTTTTTAAGATGAAGATCCTGGTGTCGTTATGCAGAGCAAGAGCATTATAATTTGTACCTTTGACGCTATTAACAAAGAGCTAATATAATAATATACAAACTAGACTATTGATGAAGAAGAACTGTCTGTTCTATTCCGCATACTCTTACTTTTTCGTCTCAGCAATAAACAGCACTCTAATTAATACTGGGCAATATGTGCCAATACAGGCACAGATGGCATCGTTATTGGGGGAGAAATGGTCACTTTACATGACATGACCGTTCCTTCTCAAAGCCCTTCCTTCTCATTCACCAAAGGATATATAGACGATCTTCTCGCTGTGGATAATCTCTATATAAATGACGCAGTGATGGGTATATATCCACCTTCACTGGATTTGAAGGAAACTACAGATAGCCCAAACGGCACATCATATTTAGACCTATATCTGTATAAAAATGAAGCGGACCTTCTTCCTAGTCGAACCCATGGTGTTCATACGAACAGTCACAATCAAAGCATGATTCAGATACATCATTCTCTAGATGACGACTTTACAACGAATATCATATGGATTAAGAATACTGATCAGCGACACGGACTTGATATTTTTGGAACATCATGATGTCTTGCCGGCATCATTGAAAACTTTGACCGCTTCTCCTGCAGGAAACTAGTCTATGTTTATGTATACTATGATCGTTGTTTCGAATTTGATGCTAATGCTGTTATATGGAATATTGAATTGGTCTTTGAATTATGGACGCGGAGATTCTTTAATGGAAGACGGCCAGACGCTTGTAATGCTCCTTTTTCGGGAGAAAGCCTGTTTTTCGACTTGAAATTTGGACATGGTCCCCAGGCGAAGTCAAAAAACTGAAAACCAACCCCCAATTCGGAAAAATATGCTCATCAGCTATTAGTTCCGACTATATAGAATATAACATTTAGGTATATTCGGAGATTATTTAGGGAAGTGTGGCTGTTCCATTACACATGCCCCCTTCTTCGACAGGGAGTATTTTTCGTTCCATTGAAGTTTGACTGGTACAGCCGATGAGATTATATGACTGTAAGGCTGGGCTATAAGCGATGATGCATAGACAGATTGGAGCAACACTATGGATGGTATGGAGTACACGTAACCTCTCTTTTCGGGAGGGAGTATTTTGCGGCTGACATTTGCGAATGGTTACAGTCTATGTTAAAAGTTGAATAGTTAAAATTCAGAAACAAATCTCATTCATATATAAACTCTGCTATTATAACTGAATATTGTATGACAGCGTTTTGACAAATCAGACCATTAACAAGAAAAATATGGCTGTTTTCATACACCAATCCCCTCTTTCGACCAGTAAAAAGTGTCATTTGGATAAAACAACTAGAAGTAGCTAAATCAGATAGAATGATGTTGTTCCCTAGCTTGAAGCTAATAACCTTGGGTATGTCTGAAAAACTTTTCATGATTTTGTCTGGTCTGTCCCCATAAGCTGTCGGAATTAATGGAGAAAAAAACTTCCTTATATGCTACGCGAGTACAGCTTTTTCACGTGTAAAAGTAAAACAGCGTCAACAGACTTTCAAAATGGGGCTCTCGTTTAGTATTAATATATCTAAAATATGGTACCTTGAAGTCAAAATGATATATCGATGTAATCTCACGACAGATATGGTGACTTGAAAACATTAGATTCCTTTTGGTTCATGGTGTCAGCTTTTAGATATATTAAAACATCAGACCATGCTAAGATGTATACAAAAAGGCCCTCAAATAAAAATCCAGACGAACGCTCAATTTTAAACGCCAGTGGACGCTGTTTTATGTCGCTTTTGTGTCTGAGTCTTAAAATATAAACGCGGGTATTTGTCTCAATAATATAAAACGCGAATATCTTTTCTGTACGAAACACATTTTTGTGAAGAATTTAAAAAATACATTTTTGACTTTCTAGTTTTACCAACGTAACGCCTAAGGGAGCTAGGTTATTCTTTGTAAACGTTGACGAACCCACTCCTTTGAAGGGAGTTTTTACCTGGGATTGTCTCCGGAACTAACAGAAACGAAGTACTGTCGCATTAGAGTCATTTGTGAGTGTATTAGCATATTAGTTGCTACAAATCATGGGTTAATTCAGAATGGCATGGGTATTCAGACACTTCCAGTTTCCATCCGATCATGTCCATTCTTCTTGCTCAAAATGAATTAATTCATTTCAGCTGATGTAATGTACCAGAAATCTGACTAGGAAACGTCAGGAGAACAATTTGGAGAGAAAATAGAATAAATGATCACAAGAGGCCTTCTTTGATCACGGAACCAAATAACGTAGTAGTACATTTCCAGAGAAAAAATAAAACTACGCGTCTTAACGAACCTTTACAAAAAACTCTTTGACTCGCTGGATTTTTTCCCAATTTTTTTTCCAAGTCGATGAATATGTCGGATTTCCACTTTAAAATTTGAATTGACCAATCCAATGTTTTAAATCTGGAAGATTTCCTTTGATGCACTGTTGTTTTTTATAAAATCCCATTACAGCCAGCGAGTTCTGCGAAGTCTCAATAGATGCACCTGAAAACACCATAAAACTTTATGGGATATTCCTTTTTAAATATAGCATCATAGGAATAAATGCATTAAGAAGTTTCAATAGCATGCCGAGGACTTTCCTTGAATATTCCTTGCTATATTACGAAATATTGCACTGGTGCTATCGCGAAGTAACATTTAGTCAAGTTTTAAGAAATTGTTTTCCAGAGTACAGTCACGCGATAAATCATATGTATAGACACCAGAATGTCTTGAAAAATAAGAATGAGCAAATTAATTATGCTATACCTTTTGTAGATCTTCGTATTTCAGAAATAATATGTTGTCATGGTCTCGTCTCTCCCAAAATCCTTGGACATGTTCCAACCATGGGCAGAACACAACTACAAAGGAACCAGTTAACACCTTCAGTAAATCTGTGGATTTCAGCAATTGAACCATTAAAAATAGGGAATTTTCCAAGTCAGCAGAGGGATTGGCCTATTCAAACTTTGGCAAATATTTTAGCACTGATTCGACCAGTGAAAACATTCAATACATTTAGTGACATTCTGGTAATATGGTTTGGCCTATCAAAACTTTGGTAAGCCCAAATTGACCAGTTTTACCAGTGGATAAAATGTTTGATCATGTTTGTTTATTTAAAACTATCATATTAGCAGTGCATATATATATCTTAATATCTATCAGAATAAATCACAAGATATATCAACCATTGCAGATATTCATTCATCAACCGAATCCTAAATTGGGACTATGCTGCAGTGAATCAAATAAGAGCATGGTGAATAAAAGATTTTGTAATATACTTCAAATTTAAGCCAACCTACGTTCGCCCTTGAGGAAAAGCTCAAAAAAGTCTTCGAATTTCCCATGGTATGCCACCCAAAGTTTCTTGCAGAAATGGTAGAAGGATACGGCGGTGTCTTTAGGGTTCCTCATCACATAGATGATCTGCATGGAACAAAAATTAAGAAAAATGACATTGCTGGAAGTACCCGACCATCGGCACTGAGATGTCAACATTCACATACAATGTAGTCGTATGAACAAGATTGGGTTTTCATGGGGACAATACACGACAAATACACTGAGTTCGAATCCTACGCCATACCCTGGCTAAAAATAGTACTTGAGACACAAAGACAGAGGAATATAAATTTACCAACTCTGATTTCTCATTCATATCACGACGGTGCCTACATGTGACAGGACATTTTGCTGGAAACAGATGAGCCACCCCGGCTACCCGTCCAAGAATTGACAGGGTTTAACGCAGCTTAACTTCGGTGATCTGACGAGAACCGGTGTGTCCAACATGATACGCCGTACCTCATCTGACAAACGGTAAATGATGACTGGAGATCAAACTTACCCGGATCCCAAATCCCGCTACAAAAATAGGCTCAACGCTATAATTCTATACACTAAGGAGCTGACCGTCATACAACAATCGCTCTGGGTTGAAGATTGAGATATTGATCGCGAGAAACATACCGATTGGCAGCATCATCTGCTATGCATGGTATGGGTGTGAAGATTGAGGAGGAAAGTTGTCCGCTACGAGTATGCCTCTTCGAAGGTAGTGACCACGAAACGATATTCGTTGAAATATGGGAAATTTTACAAGTCCTGATCTCAATGCCAGCGTATAAAAGGGTGAAGGATTCTGTACCAGGTTGATACCAGGTATTATACAAAGGACATGGGAACATTATGAAAGCCCATCACAACCGATTTCAACCTGTAACCATCCGGGTCATATACGCGGCAAGACTGACCCTGGGATCGTGCGAATCCATTTTCAGCCTACTTCCGGCAACTAAAAGAGGGAATTCCCCGAAATCAACACCACGTGATGTCATCAGCCAATCAGCTAAACTCTACCGACGTAGCCCCAACGTAACCCGCCATTTTCGAGTCATGTGCTGTCCTACTTGTTCAAGATTACAGATCTATAACACCTTTTGGATGAGGAAGATATTCATATCTGTATCTTTTGTAAGCTCAGAGAATATATGTTTCAGAAGTAGTATGAAAAACCTGTAATTTATCAGATTTCTGGAGTCTGTTCTCCGCCGGACGAAGACCGAACAGTATACAGTAAAGTATCGGATATCGCTCCGCAATAATGGCGACACACGATTCGCAAGCCATCTTAAATGAACTGATTTACGATATCCTATCCAAATATAGTAATATGTGTAGAATCCACCTGACGCTTTCTATCGATTACGTACTATATACGAATATATACATTTTTTCCTCCCACTTGATCACTGAACTATGAGCTTATGATCTCTTAAAGCATCGCATTTACGATCAAAGTCTGGTATTCTCTATCGATTACGTACTATGTACGAACATGTTCAACCACAAGGCAACTATATGTATATATAGCCTTACATATGAATAAATTTATTATCGCAATTGAAAAGTCCATAAAATGGACGAAACCGGTTCAGCAGAGCAATATTCAGTTTAGCTCTAACTCTACATTTTGTGTAGTTTTATTTCTTATATATATATATGTGTATATTTTCCTACCACTGCTCTCTCAAAACTACTGTATACAAAAAGTACACAAAGTGTGTCAAATATTATCATACACAACGTGGTGCGTATACTTTATACACTGCTTTGTGGATTATGCCGAAAGTACACAGCGTTATGTACAAGACTTACACAAAGGTGTGTATAAAAGGTGCACACCGCTGTGCATGATAAGTTTTGTCACACTTTGTGTACTTTTTGTACACACTAGTTTTGAGAGTGTGGGTCATCGAACTATGAACTTATAATATCTTAAGGCATCGCATTTACGATTAAAGTCTGTTAAATTATTCATTAGTCAGTGTTTTTTTTTACTTTCATGCATTCAAGTGTTATTGGAGAGATGATTATATGAATGTTTAACGTAATACATACAATAACAAACGTAATACATACAATAACAAACGTAATACATACAATAACAAACGTAATACATACAATAACAAACGTAATACATACAATAACAAACGTAATACATACAATAACAAACGTAATACATACAATAACAAACGTAATACATACAATAACAAACGTAATACATACAATAACAAACGTAATACATACAATAACAAACATTCTCATACTTTATTCACTCGTATTAAATCTACTTCATTCATGGAAATATAGGATTTTTTAATATTTATGTAAGAATAAGTGTGGATATGTAGATATGGATGCGTGCATGTGTTAATGTGGATGTATATAGATTATATCTACATCTATCATTCCCATTTTTTCTATTCAGGTTTCCGAACCATCATCGCTCTTCTCGCATTTTCTCTCTTCAATACTTCGTCTTATAGCTCCCTATAGTCAATCTTATATAAACTGTAATCTGATAGATAACCAGTTACATTTATATATTTAATCTTGTATAAAGTTTGATTGACTGTCTCGCTATCGATAAAATCAGTTTTCATATCAGGACAAGTGATCTCGTAGTCGAAATATTTGTCTAGCCATTTGACACGATTGATCTTCATCATAATTCTGGCTCCAATACTGATTCATCTAGTCTATATTATCATTAACCCTATATGGCCTGGGCTTTTTGGGACCTGTCCCGGACTGGGGGACCATTTCGGCCCCCGAAATATTTTTCTTACCCTGTAGCTAGGGGGATGAAATTTACCACACTAATACCCTTGGGTCAAGCTCTAACACAAAGCTGTTCAACTTACCTTGGCCTTGTGTATTAATCCTTTGGGCAGCAGGCGATATGGCAGGTGAGATTTGATCAGACGTGGAGAGGATATATTAGCCAGATTTTCCACGGGACGATCATAACGTTCAAAATATGGTGATCGTTCTTCCAGAGACCGAGCTTTTGCCTTAGTAACGTCTGCGTCATTGCTTATCAGGTAAACCAGTTCCTGTGTCCATGTCGTTCCTGTATAAAACAGATAATAGATAATAGATCCCACTTCTGACACCATTTGTAATTTCGCCGTCCCTATCTGGCTTAGGAAGTCCATTCTACAATTTTGGAGTTAAATAAATCGTTTCCAAAAGAGCGCTAATTAACTCCAGAAGATAAGATGTAAGTTACTTCATGAAGAAAATATACTCTTTCGCTCTTATTTGTACTGCCATTTCTGGATATAGAAAATTCGAAACATTTGCCGGAAAAATGCGTGGAAAAGCACCATTCCTCAATGGCCTACACATTCGAGCCCTTGATTCTTTCAAGTTCAGTTACACTAGTACCATGAGTATAAATAGTACTCTCATCAGCATACAGGTCTATTGTACTTGTGATTGTACAGAATCACTCATCTGATGGAAACATTGCCTTTATTCCGTACTTTCGTCGGTTCAAATGTCGGAAGATTTGTTCGTAACAGTGAATAATTTTTTTGTAATTCTGAAAACTGTTGATTGTTTTGGAGGGAGTGGACATCAATATCAATATTTTCTGGGAAGATCGGAAGAGTCAAATATTTATAGATCCACAAAAATACTGGGAAGGGACGATGACTGAGAGTACAAACTTGCCACGTATCTTATACCGTCATCGACCAATTTTTCTGAAGGAGAATGCATGCCTATATACCAGTCCATGCATTTCTTTACATTTCGAACAAAGAATACTCCGGTATGATGGAACAGATCAAGAGACGACTTTACGAACAGTTAAAATAGTGTAAGATGTAGGCCTACTCCTACTGAGTGTGGTGACCTATTTTAGTTGCATTCCCGGTACAGCACTTTCCATACAGTTGTAAAATGAGTTCCCTTTGGTCGTGTTGACTTGTTATCCGGGCATATATAGATTACGCTTGCTGCTATTGACTTTGATCGACAATGCATTTCAATAAGATTGCAAGATAGGGAGAAATGAAAACCATTAAAACGCGACGATATAATTTTTCAGAGCTAATTCATTCATTCGCTCGAATATTATGACTATATTTTATGAATTAGGCTTCACCTTTTTTAATTCACCACATTCGAGCTTCACTCATTTGATGAAAAAACATTCCATTGGTGTCCGCTAGAATGGACTCCATAGATGTATTCATGTTTTGTCGATATGACTGAGTTCAGGCAGCTGCCTTTGAAGCGAAATCGCGCTTTTCCACACATCTGTTGTATGAATTTTCTTGTTCTTGAATACCTTATAAATACAGAACAATTTGCATTTCCCCTCAAAAGTGCATGCATTCATATGTTTTTACATACATTAGCACATTTTGTAAATTTAAAGTCAAGCCACCCAGAACAGACTCAATATCCTCTCAGAATATACTATCATTCAGCGTATGTGATTAACGCAGCTAAGTATAGGGGTGATCTAATGTCTCTCTATGTTCAGCAGTTTCACTTTCGGGGTATGATTACAATAAGCGTAGTAAGGTATTAGCGATTTAAAACAGTTAACCTACCTTCAGTTACCATGCTACAGCTAAAACAGTATCTCTTTAAATTATCGTCGGCCGTATACCAACCAATGCAATGTATTGAGACAGTGTTCAGCGCATGCACCAATGACTAACTTATTGATTAATTTCATTGTCTCAAGATACACTACGTTTGACTGGTTGATTATTTTTGTGAATGTTCTATTAAATGTATATTATATATACCCATGGAACCTGTTGTAAACCACCTTTACTGGCGATGATACGAATAAATGTCGAAATATTGATCAACAAAATGCGGGTGTGAGTGAATAGGATTTACATGTAACGTCGTTTTCAACATTTTTCCAGTCATATCACCCATCTGCTCACATGTGCCAGAACATGAGAGTGTCCACAGTTTCTATTATCCTGGACACTGATCAGCCCAGTCAGTACAGCAACAACAACGTTGCTTATCTTCGGTGATGTGACGAAAACCGGTGTGCCCAACGTGATACGTCGTACTACAAAATGCTTATCGCTAATATATTCGGATTCACCCTCCTTCTGTATTATCCCATCAATGGTATCTCTTGTAGTAGAAGAGAAGAAAGCTGTATACCTTCTGACATATATATTATATTAGTAACCAGGTTTCTTGAACACCGAGACGATCAATTAACCGAGGTGTGTCTATGCGGTCCTCACGAGGAAATGTAGTACAGAGATAGAAGAACCTCAAGTGTTTCCGCCAGACATTTACAGTTACAATAACGCCGGAGTTCTGCATCTTCATTTTATCCAGCCAATTTCTACGTTCCCACTTCGAACTTCCCTTGATATATCTTGACCCCTTCAATGTTCAAATAACTTATAAATAGACACGAGACGTCACTGACCTCGAAAACATTTGAAATTCGAAATGGGTCGCACAAGAGCCTTATTGATTGGCTGACCTAATTAGTAGGCACCATATTAGGAGGAAGGACGCCGCTAATAGAGGATGATGTCACTCTATGTGACTTCACTCGCAATCGATGTGTACGTTCTGATTGGTTCTTCTGTCGTTAGCTGGTGAAATTTACACCTCGGATTTTGAACGCTGAAGGGGTCAGATAAATCAAGGCAGGTTCGAAGTGGGAACGTAGAAATTGGCTGGATAAAATGAAGGTGGAGTTTTGCAAAATTCAAAATAGCAGCACAGTGTTTTTTCAGAATTGATTTTACTTGCAGTAGGGCTCGTGTCAACAAATTCTACTGAAGTTTGGTCGTTGAACTTCTCGAGCAGCAAAAAATCTGTTTTGTATGGTGTAAGGTGAGTGAGTGAGTATTAAGGTTTAACGTCGTTTTCAACCTTGTTTCAGTCATATCACGACGGTGCCTACATGTGCCAGAACCCGAGAGTGCTCACAGTTCCTTTTACCCTGGAAACTGATCAGCCCAGCCATTACAGCACCCGGTCACCCATCAAATTATTGACCGAGCTTAACGTTGTTTAACTTCGGTGATCTGACGAGAACCGGTGTGCCCAACGCTATGAACCGTATTCTTGTATGGTGTAGTAGGTCTATTGTAGAAACATTTGATTCATGCCGGGTTAGGCTAAAGCCGATGCGAAGCAAAGAAGAAGCAAGAAAAGTAAGGGAATGTGTCAACCTCCAAACAGGGTTATCTCCCCTTCTGCCGGTCGACCGGCAGAAGGGGAGATAACCCTGTTTGGAGGTTGGGAGTGATCCATGCTACCGAAACTTACCAGATCTGGGAAAGCTTATCACAAAGACGTCATCTTTTCTCACTGGGAAACGTTCCGCCTTTACGATATTATCCAGTTGAGCTGTAGAGATGAATACGTCCTTGTACCAACCGAACGGCATAAATAATTGTGCCAGCAAGGGAAACTGCGGGACAGTAACGATTGTCACTCCTCGCTGCTTAACTTTGTATCTTCTGTATTGAATATAGCCCAATAAGCCAGCTAAGACTACTAATACTGTTGATATAAGATAAACTGACCATTCTCTTATTATCGAACCAGAATTTTTCTGTGGGTTATAAATTTTTTTTTCTGTGAGGACCTCAATTTTCATTGTAGAATGTAACTGAAGAGGCACTGTATGGAGTGCCAGAATGCAAAACGGTCTTATCGAGGAATTATTCATTTCACTTAGCATTAGAAAAAATTGAAACGAAGAGCGCGCAGGAGAGGTCATGTGCGCATGTCCATATTCCGTAGTGTCCGGATTTCTGGGAAACTTCCCCTCAGAATGATGCGCTTCTGGCGGCCGCAGAAGACAGTCATTTGCACTGGCGCACGAACTCACCGAGGATGTCAAACATAGGAAAATACAAATCTGATAAAGTAGCTTTTTCATCGACGCCTCTGGAACTCTATGATTCACTAATCGCAAAATGTTTGCGCTTAGCAGTCCGAGAAAGTAGTCCTTCAATATAAGACAAGTCATCGAATACACTTCTAGGCATCGGAATGAAGTTACGCACATCAATGTAGCATTCATCTCGATATATAATGAATACCACAGGGTATATGTTTCTTCATTAATCCATCTCACACATGTGTAACATTCCCCGTCTCTCTCTCTCTCTACAGATTCACACATATGTCCTTGCTTTTTTGATAACAACTGATTAAACCCTGTTCCTGAATCTTCACACAATAGCCCGGTCAACTTGTGGAACGCCCACCCTTGCAAAACAGTCGGCCTAATGAACTTGTGCTCGTTGCAGTTTGACAATTAGCTGCATCAATCTAGGGTCAATATCACGAGACACTCGGATATTGCCCAACCACCAGGTAAAACCTCCGTAATTTGAATCTCTCTATGACGCAGCGTTCGCGGATTTCAGATGAATTCATGTAGTTTATATACTTTATGTTTTGGAAGAATTGAAATAAAATTATCTATAATAATAACAATGCATCGAGTGAAATCAGTGCAACTTACGTTTTTTATGCTCAATGACTCACGTTATGGCGTGAATGAGCTCAAGGGCACAGTTATCGATGTATACGTTATATCACGGGATACAAAGTGCATTCGTCCAATAGACTTCCCGCGATAGTGCAAATGGATTTTGTACTTCTCGCAAAGCATAGTAAGGTTGTGACTTACTATTTCATTGCCACTAAACCGATATCTTTTGTGCCGACCATTTATTAGGTTTTCGAAACTTTCTCATTTTATTGCGTGGATAAAATCGGATTATTTGCAAATTAGCATATTTATCATGAAAAAAACTATTTAATTGCTTACATCTGTCACACAAAAACGATGATAAGATCTATTGAAAACGTGACACGAATTCTGCAAATATAAACGAACAATGGTTTCACAGTGATAACAATTTAATTTAACTGAATAGTTCCAAGATAGAACTCTTTAGCCATGAAAGGCAAGAAACAACGACATTGTCAACGTGACGTCAGTCGGACCAAAGTTAGGCACCGGACAATGTTCTAGCATTGGCGACACAGCAAAAATCGGGAAATAAGCATCATTGTGGCTTTCGAAACTCTGAAAATCTAATCTACGTTGAAGTTATTATTGTCTCGGACTTAAATAGGCATTCACAGAATTCATCGGCCGTAAAACTTCGATAAATTAATAATACAGCATTGCCATGTTAAGAAATGGTTTGTTTACCTAACTTCAGTGTAGCGTCACAATGACGCCGTTTCGCGCCTTTTGCAGTTGAAGGCAGTTTTGCAGTTGGAGAGTTTCGAGACTGTCCCATTGCGCTACAGTAAACTGTTGTACGTGTCGAATGGTCGCTGGACCGAAATACATCAATTTTCTAAATTCTATGCACACGTTTCAAAAGTTCGATGAAAGCAAGATTTCGTCTATTTCTTTTGCTGAGATATGTAGCTCACTAATCGTGGTCATTTATCTGAATTTATCACACCATATATCAAACGAACTTTAACGAGTTTCATATAGATTTTATCCAACGAGTGTGATAAATATCAGATAAAAAATCACAAGTATGATAACTCAAAGCAAAATATCTTAGCATATAAAAGTCGAAACAGAATGTAGACATTCAGCAAAAATGTAAAGGTGTGATACAGCTTTCGCATCATATAGGTGGGTCACATTGCTTTTGGGCGCTCTGATGTGAAAAAAAAAACCGTTTTGGAGTTCAGGAAAATAAGATTGTTGTTAACAGAACTCACTGTCACGAGTCACTGTCACAGTGAGTCTGTCACAGTGAGTCACTGTCGCAGTGAGTACTGGTGATAAACCACGGCGGGTCAAGCAAAATGCCAAACTCTTGATTGGCCCCCGTATGTGTGTATTTGTTTGGCCACAGATCGGTACTTTGCAGCGATTGTGCTGTGAACGAGTCCCTAAGCTCCAGGCTACGAAGATCCAAGCCTGAGCTCTGATTCAGGCGTTGACATTCATCGATTGAAACGTGCGATTGTTGGGGGAACAGATGGTTCTTACATTGGGCTTCAAACATAGAAAAAACCCCATCCCAATTCAGGAGGTTATCAAATGGGCCTTGAAAAGTATAGAGATTTTCTGTGAAATGAAGCCCCCAAACTTCCAAGTGCTAAAGGTGGGCAAATATATATTTATCGTTCGCCCAGCAGCTGGCTGAAAAATTCAAATTTCTTTCCATTAAATATGGAGAAAGGACACCAACAAGCAATTAAGAAATGGTGTACATATATTACCAAACAGTTTGCTTAGAAACATAATTTTGAATTTTGTCAACTCGGAGGCCATTTAAAGTTCACACTAGAGATACTGATCTCACAGAACAAACGTAGGCATATTTAACATCGCAAGCCAAGGCACTTGCAAATATTTATTAATTACATATTCTGAAAAAAAACATAACGAATTAAACATTGTCATAATAGAGTATAGGCATATACACAGTGTATACCGCATACCGGTGGTGTTTTATATCCTCATATTTCTAGAATATGTGACTAACGTATTATCAGTTTGTGAGGGCCTTAGATAGCAACTTATCAGCAAACAATCCATCAGTGTAAGATCATGGCGCTTACCATACACATTAAAGGAATGTAAATTCATAAATCACTTGATAGGTATATTCAAATTTTCTAAATATTATATAGTCAACAGTAAATATTATTATATTAATATATATATTATATTATAGTAAATATTAAATAGGTATAGTCACGGCCGTAGACAAGGGGGGGGGGGGGCGCATGGGGTGGGGGGGGGCTATGGAAATTTCGACTAAGTAACTCGAAATTTCGAATTAGTATATTTCGACTTAGTAGCTCGAAAGTTCGACTTAGTATCTCAAAATTTCGACTTAGTATCTCGAAATTTCGACATAGCATACTATCTCGATATTTCTCGTCATGGCCCCTAGACGCTTCCGTAGTCCTCCCTGTGTGCGCGTGACAAAGTAGGACACACCAACCGAAGTTATAATTAACTAGACTAATTTCAGCACAGTACAGCATAGACTAAGTCGGGCAATTCATCTTATTAAACCATTGTCTTCCGACGTCTTCATTAGGGGATTGTCCAACATTTTTTATGGTCAGAAATTTACAAACATCTACTAAAATACAAAAGAGTCTTTGTGTTAACGATGTGCGGCTGTTTGTGTCACAAAAAGGAAGAGGATCGGGAATGAGATTTAAGATTGAGGCCTTTTGGTTGTCATTCTTTCAACTTACATACCGTAAGGGAAATCAGTTGAATTTGATATTAGCGAATGCATCCCAGAAAAAAATCACTTCACCTAGCGAATTTCGGAGGAAATAATAGTATAATAGATGTGCAAATTATGTACAAATTTCAACAGATCTTCTGTGTTACTTCTCCTCCATTATCCCTATCCTTCTATAGTTTATATATAGTTACTATGTTGAACATGTCACATGTACCGTACAAAGAAACCGACGACTCCTCTTCTCTCATTATTCCATATTAAAGACACATACTGAGCTTCACCAATGCCAATCTAATTAAAATTATATAATATCTGCTCCCATAATTTGGATATGTCGCTTACAGGGTCTAACCAACTTGCAGCACCGCGAGTATCAACCAATCCCGAGAGCTTTTCATAGTGCTTTGAAGGGACCATAATGGTAAGCGCTTTCTGGTTAGCTCAGCATAAAGCTGGGTAGAATTATGGACTGGTTCTTGGCCAACCTCCAAACAGGTTTATCTCCCTTCTGCCAGTCGATCGACCCTGCCGTCATTCCCTTATACAGGGCGAAAAAAAAACGCCCTGACATTCTCCACACAATGGGTCTTCACCAAGTCAATGTAGCCTTTAACAGAGATTAAAAGTGCGAGATTATTCCATTCCGAACTGCTCTGTATCGCAAATACTTGAATTAACCAGAATTAATCAATTGCAGCGCATTTAGGGGATTCGGCAGACAAGAGAATACAAACAATCGGTGACTACCGCTAATTAAATAACTGTTAATCTCTTTACAACAACACTACATCAAGATAACGGTCTTTTGTTTGAAAACAAATCAGCAATGTTTGTTTTTCGGAATCAACTAATGCTCACGCACATTCACATCTGCAAAATTAAATATCTCAGTATTTAGTATGCTGAAAAGGACTGTTTGGCTGGTAAGATTCAGGTTTTGTGAAATGATGTTTTGGTGCAGTGCTATATGTAAAGTGAATGACGACAGGGTCGATCGACTGACAGAAGGGGAGATAGCCATGTATGGAGGTTGGTCCTTGGCGTAAACCTTGAGTTAAAGCGGAGACAATGACCCTATCCTCACTCCCCGACTACAAGTACAGTAGTTAAAATGCGACCGTGATGTCATAAGACTATTAATATTCAAGACCTAGGCGCTCTGATCTCCAAATTCAATTGAAATCAGTAAGATCCTACATAGCGACATATACGATTGGGGAGCATTGATAGGATATTAATTGATTAAGATTGCACCAATGCATACAAAGGAACTTAGAAAGTGCCTGCACCTGCACCTGTTCCTGTACCTGCATTAACTATATCAACTTTAAATTTATGAGAAAGCAAGAGTATTAATCCTGCACTCAGTCCCACACAGTAAAGGATGACTCGTATTTTCGGCTGTTTTCATTCCTGTCCTCAATGGAAATTAAATTGGTGTTGCGTTACATGCCTGGCTTTTAACTATTAATTCATATCTATGTGGTAATATTCATTGCCACCTGAGTGAAAATAATTTCTGCATGCTTGGTAATTTTTCCGCTTCGATTATAAGTGAATAATAGTGAATTCCACAACTAGAAAATAATACTATAACTGAACTACAATAACACGGAAAAGAAATAATACAAAAATTGAAGATAAGCTAATGACACATACCGGTCACCATAGTAACACGAACCTTATCTACTTCAAAATACGCCCGAGCATGCCTATAACTATACCTCTTCATATTGTATCAACTAATATTAATGAACTAACAATGATATAAACGTTATACGACTAAATCGGCCCACATAAACGGCATGCATCGAAACTGGACCAATATGGAAAAATTCGACCAATATGTGATAAAATTGGCCAATATTGCCGCACGTCACATTTTAGACATGGCCGCCGCCAAGCGCCTCGGACGGCAACGGAACTTAAGTCAATTTCGTATCCTGCTCTCTACCTTATCGCCATGCGCTCCCTCTGAGTGGCTTTTGTGCGTTCTATATGTGAAAATTTACTTTCCACCATATACGAAATAGCCGAACGTAATATCGCACTGGATAATAGCAGGATGCAATTTGTGTGGGCCAGCGTTTCCCGTCGATGAATTCCAAATCCCCAGGTTCAGAAGTCTAGAAACTAAATATCAGCCTCAAGCTCTAGATCAAAATTTACAACTATATGACTTGAAGAAGTGGTGAATTTATTGAGCTTCGAACATGGAATGATACAATTTACCAGATTCATTTAGCAAATTAACTGGTTCGCGTTCTGATAGATAATGTAAAAAAATGTATAAAACAGAGATCCAAACATGGGTAATATATAAGGTCTCCATCAATTCCATGTTCCATACTCTTCAGTCTGGATGTATCTATTGGGGGGCCGCGAGTGAAGTATAAAATACATGTATCTCTTCACGCTATCACGAGTTTAGAGCATATAGATATCTTTAATTGAAATGGATTAATGGCGGGTAACGGTAGTGGGTAACGGGAGAGTACCCAAGACTATACATGTGTTCAAAAATCGATAAACTCAATCGATAATGGATAATCGATATCCCAATTCGATGACATTGTTGATTATCAGTTACATGTATGCCGGTCCACAACAACCCATAATTCCTGCAATGACATCCTTGTCCAGCAAATCAGTGATCTTCGCCATGTTACCCTTCCTTTTGATTTCTGTTATAGCTATTGCTTCTTTGTTATCAAGCGAATACAACTTTTCAAAGAGATGCTTATTGTCTCTAAATAGTACACATAGTATATGAACATTAAATTGATATCATTCCTGCGATGAAACTTACGTATATAGATGAGACCATGCTCCCTTATTTTGCATCATCATACTCATCATTGGTGATTCCGTGAGGGGCCTGAATTTGACCTATGCATAATGACATCTTTGAATGACATCCAAGTGAACATCAGCGGTCGTGGGGCATTGTGCCTGTGGCATTCGTGAGATTTCTATAAACATTTTTAGCAGCATGACCTGTATCACATAACCCGAGGGAAGTTTGCCCATCTACCGCCGTCACCATATTGGGTTTAGAATGTCTCCGTTCTCCATTAAATGTCTCTGACATAAATGCATTTCAGGATGATTCTTGTACCCGCATACCCTCCCACGCCCCAAAACACAAACCACAAGAAAAGTTTATTAAAGCGTAAATATTTCTCCCAAAGAACTGCAATGGGGCAGATGAATTAAAATGCTACATTGGAACTTAGACGGTCGTTCTGTCTTAAATTGGAGCGATATGCAAGATATGCACTTTAAAGGCCCCTTCAGGCATTATATTAAACTCCGATGTGGCCTTTTTTAGTGTGCTGTGACAAAACATCTTATACCAGATGAATTCTTAACGAAAATTGTATGAAAATCGTGTTACATATATAATTCCTTGTAGTCCAGCTGAACTGCTGCTGTTAGAACTCGTTTAATCGACGTTACGTTAAGAGGGTAAACTGATGAGGGATAGCAGAGGGAAAGCCGGTTTGCGGGAGTCTGTCAGACTCTCGTGTGCCAGGAGGGTGTTGTTCCTCCTTCCTCTGTTCTTCTGGATACTCCACCAGCAACTTATGTCTCATATTTATACAGAGTTAATTATGTGCTCACAAAAAAAGAAGCATATATTTAAACATAGCTATAAAGCTACTATAACGTCAACTGTATAGTCCTATATCAAATTTAGGTCAGCTCCTTTGATATCAGACTATCAGGAAAGTCTATAATTTCTCGACCTACTAGGAGTCTGACAGAAACATCGACCCATTCAAAGTTATGTAGAGAGATAGCCGGGACCAATGGTTCGGAAAGGTCAAGGTCACAAAATATGTGGAGAAGTCTGTTATGGGTACAGTCAAGTATGGTAAGGCGTTTCTCGTGACAGTCGAGATAAAACCCTTGGCGAAAAGTGTACGAGGGCGACTCGAATATATCTCCGCCTTCAGGAAGGATCGTGATTCGTTCTCGCGTCTTTTTGCTATTGTGGAGGAATCCAAAACTGTGCGGCTCAGATTTAGTCACCTCTACAGCCCAGGAATGGGTGTCCCAGCCTAACGACCAACACTTCATTTTACGTACATGCGCAACTCCTGCAGAGTATACCAGGTGATTCTTGTCCTGAACAAGCTTTCTGACAACCGTAACTTCTAACTCCCAATAATGGCGGCCATCATTAAAAGTCATTTCTGCGTAAGCCCCATAAAAATTACCATACATGACTGGTCCTTCAATGTTAACGAGGACTTTACCGTTCTCTCTGACCGCCATAGAAGTATCTTCGGTCTGCGCCAGGCAAAACTCTGGACCTGTTCAACGATAAAGAGAGCATAATGTGTATGATTGCGTGGTGTCCAATACGGTTAAACACTGGATATGTATAGAAGATCCATTGTGCTCCTTTTGCCAGATTACAGGCTACTAAAATTCACATACACCCACACCTCACACACAGACAGGCACACCTCACACACATACACCCACACCTCACACACAGACAGGCACACCTCGCACACATACACCCACACCTCACACACAGACAGGCACACATACTCAAGGTGAGAGGCCTCCGTACAGACCTCTCCAAATGGGGGCATAATTGGTTTCCCGATGTTATTATTTCAATGCTGAGTAGGGAACACGACTCTCACAGTTTTCGTCGACAAAAATTTATCAAGAGTGAACCATGCGGCCAAACCGGAGACATCACGAGACTTCATGGCATATGGACCGTATCCCTGGTGGAAACGGGGACCTGAGTATATAGACAGATAGCTGTTAACACACTAGTATATCTTTGAGCTGACATGATAACGTTGAAATGGGGACAACTGTTCTTTGCTTTGAAAATAGTCCATGTAGTCACGTGGGCAAGCAAACTGGCAGATAAGCACATTTTCAATATACAAACAAATGGAGGCGTTCCCAGTCGGTGTGTCCTCAGTTGAAGGTGTGTCCCCAGTTGAAGGTGTGTCCCCAGTTGGAGGTATGTCCTCAGTTTGAGATGTGTTCCCAGTTGAAGGTGTGTTCCCAGCTGGAGGTGCGTCTTCAGTTGGAGGTGTGTCCTCAGTTGAAGGTGTGTCTTCAATTAGTGTGTCCCCAGTTTGAAGTGTGTCCCCAATTTGAGGTGTGTCCTCAGTTGAAGGTGTGTCCCCAGTTCGAGGTGTGTCCCCAGTTTGAGGTATGTCCTCAGTTGAATGTGTGTCCCCACTTTGAGGCGTGTCCTCAGTTGGAGGTGTGTTCCCAGTTGAAGATGTGTCCTCAGTTTGAGGTGTGTCCCCAGTTGGAGGTGTGTCCCCAGTTAGAGGTGTATACTCAGTTGGAGGTGTGTCCTCAGTTGAAGGTGGGCCCTCAGTTGAAGGTGTGTCCCCAGTTTGAGGTGTGTCCTAGCTCAGTTGAAGGTGTGTCCCCAGTTGGAGGTGTGTCCCCAGTTTGAGGTGTGTCCTCAGTTGGAGGTGTGTCCTCAGTTGAAGGTGTGTCCTCAGTTGGAGGTGTATCCCCAGTTTGAGGTGTGTCCTCAGTTGGAGGTGTGTCCCCAGTTTGAGGTGTGTCCTAAGTTGAAGGTGTGTCCCCAGTTGGAGGTGTGTCCCCAGTTTGAGGTGTGTCCTCAGTTGGAGGTGTGTCCTCAGTTGAAGGTGTGTCCCCAGTTGGAGGTGTGTCCCCAGTTTGAGGTGTGTCCTCAGTTGGAGGTGTGTCCCCAGTGTGAGGTGTGTTCCCAGTTTGAGGTGTGTCCTCAGTTGAAGGTGTGTCCCCAGTTTGAGGTGTGTCCTCAGTTGGAGGTGTGTTCCCAGTTGAAGATGTGTCCTCAGTTTGAGGTGTGTCCACAGTTGGAGGTGTGCCCTCAGTTGGAGGTGTGTCCCCAGTTGGAGGTGTGTCCTCAGTTGAAGGTGTTCCCAGTTGGAGGCGTGTTCTCAGTTGGAAGTGTGTCCTCAGTTGAAATGTGTGTAATGTTGTTATAAACATATTTTATAGCATGTGTTGCAAGATGATTCGGGACATTATTATATTAATTCAGGAACATTTACTAAAAAACGGCAGACCCAAGGTGTATTCCATGGCACGATGATCTCACAGTGAAACATATTCTTATCGGCTGTATAGATTTTAAGATTGTAAGCGATTCTTTTTATCGAGCAGTACTTTACAAGATCTTTTTGGTCGGTTGAAAGAAGACTGTATCTTAGGTTATTTCAGAGAAATCGGTTTGTTGCATAAGTTTTAATGTGTGTATGTTTTGGATTGTTTTTGACTTGAATACTTAGAATTTTGTTTGATCGTCGCTATATAGCTGAAATATTGCTGAACGCGACGCTAAAGTTTAACTCTCTCTCTCTCTCTCCCTCTCTCTCTCTCAATACTGCATTACTATAGAATCCACTAAATAAAATTTAAGACTTTCATCTCAAATCAGTTCAATAGTCTCGCTAATCAAATACATACATATTCTGTTTATTTAAAATTGCATTAGTTATCGGTACTGACATTGAAAACTCACGGGAGACCGCCAACAATAGTAAACCATATGCGTATTGTATTCCAGTACTGAACTTACATTCAACAATTTGGTGTCTCATGGTCAAGAATGTACATGATAAATCTGGAACAGTATCAGGTTTTGAATGACCAACACCACGTGACCTCGCCGCCTCCACGCTGACTTGGTATAGCCGATTAGGAAACAAACCCGGGAGAACATAAAACGGTGATTTAGTTATCGTCTCCGAGCGCCATCCCTGGGAATGTTTGTTCACGAAGACTCTGTACTCGTCCGCATTTTTCTGAGCATCCCATATAACATGCACTTTTCCTTTGATTCCTCCTGGTGTGTGGATCACTCGGATGGTTTTGTCTACAAACAAATGTACGATAGTAGAGTATTTCACAACCCAATGCAGTTTTGAGTATTACAGAATGTACGTATACCAGGGAATCGGGTGAAAATAATGTCGGTATTAGTCGAAGAAAGGTAACTCTGTTCAGAGTTACTTTTTGCGCATTAAAGGTTGGGTTCAACCTGAAGTGTCTTTCCTGAAGTGAACCTTCTAATATAATACAAATCCGGACACCGGTCCTTACTTTGTGTGAGAACACAATGTGTAAGCATACAATAACAAAGTATGAAGAAAACAGTCGTATTTCACCGATTACTTTTCAGTTGCACAAAGGCAAAAGATCCTTACATACAAACGTCAGGTCAAACATTCATTTTCCATTCTTCGTTACATGAAAAACATGAAGAATTTTCTCGTCCATAATCGATAGATCTCCGTCATATTAGCACCAAACTCCAAGCAGGCGTAAAATAATATGTAAATAAACTTAAGCTCCTTTCTTGCAACAAAGAAGCGGCCAACAATTTTCAATGATGCTGGCAAGACATCACGATGTTCTTCTCATTAAAGATCAACCAATACTAAGATGCACCTCTTCTAAGGTTCTTTTGTATATGATGAGGAACTAGTTCAAGCACGATGCAGAGAAATACTCGAAGAGAAAATGGACCACTCCCATGTATGCACTGTATAACTCGGAGATGGCGGGGGGGGGGGGACAAACATGTATTTAGTCGATGATGTGGTCAAAGACACATTCTATTTGGTGAAATTGGTTCAAATGTGAAAACCAGTTGACTGAGAATAACTGGTGATATTACATTTATATCGTATTAAGTTAGTTATCAAATTTAATAAGTGGTTTATGTACTACCCTCATCGTTCTCCTCTGCTTAAATGCGCTTTAGGGAGCTTCCTGAAATGGGACATGCTGGGAACTGGCATGAGGCATTCCAAATAGAAAGGAATGGTACGCAAAGGGTGGCTTATGCCATACCATGCAATGGAATATGGTGAATGCCATTCGAATTGGAACTCCTCTCCATCCAGATCAGAACACCAAACTGGGCACAGTGTATCCCATTTGGACAACTGGCATATGCCATTCTCATTTGGAAGACCTCTGTATTTGGAATGCTGGAGGAAATTTAACTAAAATAGGTTATTCTTTAAGATAATTTTTGAAGCAGGAGCATCAGATCTGACAGATTCAATTATGTTAATTATATTTGACAAATTTATTCAGCGAAGAGTGTAAAAGAATGAACAATGCCATTTTCAAGACAGATGCGAACTAACGCACGAATAATTAAACTCAAATATGCAGAGCAACATTATAAATATATAGGAACACCATTAGCATGAGTAATTCAGCGAATTATAATGCATTTAACGTACGTATAGGACTTGACTCGAGTCTTTCGTTATCATGATCACACTCGTCTGATCTTTCGGTTGCCTGTAGTTTTGATCTCGTCAGCATAATTGTTCCCTTCACTGTAGAGGAAGCAAAGAACGATATTCGTATGTTTAAGGATATTATAAACAAAATCAGCTTGTAACATAATTGTTTTTCAAAAACGTAATTATGAATGAGATCTCAATGAACGACAGCTAAATGCGCGTCAGCTTTCTGACTTCCTATCTCTGCATTAGGAGTGAGAATGGAAATAATCACCTCTGAGTCAAAGAGATTTGTACACTGTATCCATCACACTTGGATTATTATATTTTGGGAGACCAAATTTTTGGTAGACATTTATTACGACAAACAGGTACGAAATAGAACAGTCCAGTGTTTCTGATATACAATACATACTGTTGAATTCGTAATAGTGTCATAATCCACTACAACGATCTGACGCAGACAAATATTTCAGATACTTCGCAACATAAACCATCATTAAGGGGAACTTCATAGCTCGTCCGTCGTGCACTGGGGAGGACGGACACATGGTGACACAGAATACATTAATAGGCCTACAAGCGATCTAGCTCCATACTTAAAACATGAATTCTATTGGATCCTCGTCAGCACAATGAACGATCCGAATGTGTTCAGTTTGCACTGTTGCAGGGGTATTGTGCATTCCAAAGGGTATTATCGTGTGCATTCTCACTGTTACACGCGTCTGATCCGTCATTCATAATTCAGCCGTCGTCCATTAGAGAATATCCGCGTCCATAATCCAAAGACCTATTCCATATTCCATATAACAGTATTAGCACCAAATTCAAAAAGACAGTCATAGTATAGATAAACATAGGCTTGTGTTTCCTGCAAGAGAGAAGCGGTCAACAGTTTTCAATGATGCCGGCAGGACATCATGATGTTCCAAAAATATCAAATCCGTATCGCTGATCAGTATTCTTAATCCATAATATTGTGTATCAAGGTAACATCATTGTATTAAAATGCGAAATTACTCCCTCGGTTTCAACCTACAGATGGCTTATAATGAAGAGATTACTCTCGCTGGGAGAAACGAATTTGTATTTAGCCTGATCCCCGTACATTCCCGTAAATGGTCTGGTGGACGGGCCAAGGTCACCGCCGACCACCGCCACCCCAAGTCGGTGACACAAAACATTTTTGCTCGTTGCATCTCCCTGCTTTCTTGAGAAACTGTTCTTTCCGCCTATTTTCATATCAGACTGCTTTGGATGATTCTGTGTTATCTGACTCCCCTACACGGCATTTCAATACATGTGTTAGATTTCTACACACCTATCGCTTATGAATCTGACAAGTGAAAGCTGTCGAGTTGATGAATACTACCGAGCGATGATATAATATTCTCAAATATAAATTAGTTTAACTTTTACTATCTTTGGTTTCCTTTTAGTGCTTACCTTTGGAGTCTGTAGGCAAAATAAATCTTTTCTGTTTTCTTTCTTTGATCAGTTTCAGTTTGTATCATATTCATGGTATGGATACGTCAGCGGTTGTAAGAATTACTCCTGATTCTTCAGTGAGCTCAATTTATTTGTCTTGCTTCATGTAAGATAAATCATAGGAAGTAAGTTCAAACAGGGCGTTTTGAACCTTGGACGACCGTCAATAGATCTGACCCTCATGTTTGACAGCCTACCAGTTGAGATACAAGGGAGATCACTGTGCCAGTGCGTTCACGTGTTAGTATACATGGCATAGAACTCCGGCCTTATGCTGTCATACGGCATTATCATATCAACACATGTGCTTTGTAAGATGTGTACGTATAGAACACGCTTCTTACCCAACATGGACATTTTGGGGCTGAGCGCATTGCTGAAGACCACGATCCATCTTGTTAACACTAATTCTCATGTAAACCACTATTACAATCCATTTAGTGCAATAGAACACTCTTGTCGACCAAAATTGTCATCTTTTCGTTGCTATAGCACAGTATCTCGTCAAACACGACTGCAAAGTTAGTTTAATAATTGAACAGGAAATACGATCGTACAATAGTTCTTGTTAAGAACGTTTATTATAGTAGATAATATAAACGTCTCATTTATTCTCTTCTCTCATTCGCACATTCACTTTGGTCATATCACTCCTGGATATATCGAATTATCATGTAAAAAGTAAATTGCTATGATCAATACGCTGATTTAGCCAGATTCCAATACCTTGTGACATAGAACCCAGTTTGTGTGTGATCATTAGTAGCTTGTAACTTTGGCTGTGAAGCACGATCGGGGTTCGGGGTGGAATCGAATTGGACACGCAATCATAAATCATGCAAATATTATACTATCTTTAGCTTTGGACAGGTTCAGAGTTTTGACTCATATAATTCTACGGCGGGCAAAGCGAAAGGTAACGTCCTCGTTAACGTCCAAGGACCAGTCGTGTATCGTAATTTACATGGGGCTTACACCATTCAAAGATTTTTAAGGATGATCACCATTATTAAAACTTAGAAACCACCGTTGCCAGCAAGCTTGTCCAAAACCAGGTCGAGCTGGTATACTCTGCAGGAGTTGCACATGTGCGTTATATTGAGTGTGTTGGTCTCCAGTTTATTACTTGTATGTGGTAGGATTCTGCTGGTGGACAGTTAGTCCCCGAGGTCCGCCCTCTGTACATATCTCTCGACAAATGTATGTAGGTTTATTGTGGGAAATTTATGCATTGCAGGTTAGTTTTTCTGGGTATTCTTGCATTTACCAGTTTTACCCCATGTTGAGGCGTTTACTCCATCATACGTCCACGATGCCCATCCATTTGTATCAGATGAGTTGTTTGAGCTGATCTCTCATCATAGCTCCCGAGCTAGCGTATCTAATTTCGCCGAAGCCGGTGCTAGGGGCCGTGCAGATACTTCAAAATCTCCACATGAACAACTGCAATAAAATCGCGGCTGAAATATTAAGGCTACGTCCGAGAATCCACCGTGTTCTCGGGTATTAGATGCCGAGGGATGCTTTCCTGTAGAGTCGTATAGTTGCTTTTTAGCTGCCAGACGTCGTCAACTTTTCCCACCTCTTGCATATCGCTCCAATTTATTACCTGTATGTGGTAGGATTCTGCTGGTGGACTGTCAGTCCCCGAGGCCCGCCATCTGTACATGTCTCTCGACAAATCGATGTAGGTTTATTGTTTTGGTGGGAAATTTAAGCCGTATGACGTCGGGTATTGCAGGTTAGTTTTTCTGGGTATTCTTGCATTCACCAGGTTTAACCCATGTTGAGGCGTTTACTCCATCATACGTCCACGATGCCCACCCATTAACATCAGATGAGTTGTTTGAGCTTATCTCTCACCATAGCTCCCGAGATAGCGTATCTATTTCCGCTGAAACCGGTACTAGGGGCCGTGTGGATACTTCATAGTCTCCACATGAACATCTGCAATGAAAACGCGGCTGAGATACTAAGGCTACATCCGAGAATCCACCGTATTCTCGGGTATGAATGTTAGATGCCGAGGGATGCTTTCCTTTAGAGTCATATGGTTGCTTTTTAGTTGCCAGACGTCGTCAATTTTCCTCACCTCTTGCATGTCGCTCCCATTTAAGCTGGGAGCTCATTCCTGTGCTGTAGACGTGGCTACGTCTCAGTCGTACAGTTATGGATTTTACCACAATAACAAAAAGACGCGAGAACTCATCCCGGTCCTTTCGACTGTCACGAGAGACGCGTAACAGTACTTGACTGCAGCCATAACAGAATTCTCCACACATTTTGTGACCTTAACCTATCGGGACCATTGGGCCCGGATGGCTGTCTGCATAAGTTTGACTAGGTCGATGTTGTTGTCAGACTCCTAGTAGGTCGGAAAATTATAACTGACAGTCTAATGTCAAAGGAGCTGACCTAAATTTCATGTAGGCCAATATAGTTAACGGCGTAGTTACTTTGCAGCTATATTTAAATTGCTGCTTCTATTTTGTGAACACAGTATATTAACTTTGTATAAATATGGGAAGCGAACAGTTTCTGTAGCAGTATACTACCTCAAAATTCCTCATTAGTAGCGCGGAATTTGAACTGAGTGGATATATTCTGTCTGTAGGATACGGTTAATATAATATTTCTTCGTTCAATTTTCACTTTGACTGCGAGAAAAAAATAATTGCGAAGTTGACAATCATTGACAGTTTTTAGCAGATATTCTCAACATTCAAAGAATTCACCATTCTGTCCACATGTACCAAGCAACTGGTACAGTTTTTGTTAGATAAATTCTGAAGATTGGATGCATACTAAGGCCACCATCCAGAAGACAAATGGACAATGAACCCAATCTCAGAAGTGTTCTCAGTTCTTATGAAGTAAGACGATATGTTTGAGGCAATGCTAATGTTTTAGCACACCTGTCAGATGAATGTCTTAGTGGAAAAACTCAATTCTAATCACTCTATTTGTCATACAGGTAACATTCGGGTTCTTTGTTCCTTAAGTGCCTGGCAGCGTAACCTGAAGCGCAGCGCAAGGAGGCACATGGTCGTTATGGAAACCCGGGACACTGACACCTTTCTGCCAACCAACAGTCCTTCGTTAAAATGTTAGTGGGTTTTGGTGTTGCTGTTGTTGAATTTTGGAAAATGCAGAAAAGTGTATGCCTGACGATAGTGACATTGCATGTGCAGTAGCAAATACTTCCTGGACCGTTAAATACGCCGAGTACAAGTATGGAACCTAACAAAAAAGGTGATACCTTACCATTAGACTGTGCCACTTTCGGTCAATCTGAATTATACGCAATATGGAATAAGCTCTTGTAAAACACACAAAAAGTAAACTGAGATAAATTTGGATTTTTTTTAAAATTCATTATCATCTATTCGGCTAAAAATGAACAGAGTCTTTGAACACAAACATTCATCTAGCGTGTACATCAGTAATAAAAGCCTGAAGGCAATATATAAGCAGCGTGAGTTAATGAGTATTAACAAACTATTGCACGGCATTCGTTTTCACATTAGTTACATATAATTAGACGTCATCGAAACTTTGACGTAATGAAAGAAGTCTGTTGTGGAGAAAGGCAAATTTTGCATTGATTTTGTTAGTATTTAGTTTTAACTGGTGGGTGTAAAATAACTATGTGTGTTCTAAAAGAAAACCGGTCTCGTGACATTGGTGTAGTTAAAGCGGTAAAGAGCAGAAGTGCATTACTCCGGATGTCGTAATTTGATAGGCCGTACAAGCAGAGAAAGTGTCATTTTGTGTGGTGGAGTGGCGAAGAAAAATACAGACTGCCTGGAGTTACACAGCGAATGGATGATAAATAATAGGTCAAGTGGATTATATATAATAAGCGAATGAATATACTTCGCTCAACAATTGTGTGAAAAACTACTTCAATTTGGTGCTGAGTGAAGTTAAATTGGGAAGAGTGCTGGAACGATGACCCATCTTATAAGACAGATATCTCGCATGCCTGAGCATACACACCTGTTATTAGGAAATCATGGATTTTCAGAGGCACAGCTGAAAACGCAATTTTATCATCTCAGTGGTTCTATCTTTTCGACGCATAGAATGAGCATGAACGCCAAGGCGCGTGATTTTGTTTCGCTGCCACCACCAGTAAATCATTTTGGAGGAATGCCCCCCGGATATCGAAATAAGGCCGAACATGTGCACACACATACGACTGTTCGTGCACGCGCTTCATTTCAAATTCACCCAGTGTTCGGTGAGAGTTATGAAATCCCCAAGAGATCATTGTGTAATCTGTCCCGACAAAGAGAGCATGGTGAACCATCATTAACAACGAAAACTCTGATTCCGGTACAAAGGCTCTTTTTTTCGAAACATCCATCCAATTCTGAGTCGGAAAAAAGAAAATGGCCAGTTTATCTCGCATCAGCTCTATTAGTACCCTTGGTTGGCGTCTTTGTTTATTTTCAGCATATGAGATACAGTATTAGACAGCGAGGAGTAACCATCGTCTCTCTGCCGTACTTTAGCTTCCAACGTATTCACCCATTCGGCTGGTACAAGGGGATATTCATTAATACAGCATTACTGGATAGTATTGAAAAGGTTGAAGCTATCCCAGTGAGAAAGGACGACGTCTTTGTCATAAGCTTTCCGAGATCTGGTAAGTTTTATTCGCCTGATATTTAAGATACTCTACAAACTTACGATGTTGTAACAAATATATCGTTAACTTTTTCAAATCCTTGAACAGTTTGATTATACTCGTTAAACCGATCCTGTATTCATATTTCAATACGAAGCTGGTAGAGAAGGAGAAACCTTGAATTATCCCGATTACATACTTTGTGTCGCCACTGACATAACAATCAGGCAAATTGCCTGAGCTAAATGTGAACGACTATATCCAAACCATGTTGCTATATTTAGAATGAGGTGATGGCTGGGCTTTGACGGGTCACTCGTGGACTGTCTCTTCCACAGTTAAAACTATGGTTCCAATTCCTCCCGCTAGATGACAATTGATGTCAGAAGTGGGATTCATTATTTCTAATCTGTCATATACAGGAACGACATGGACACAAGAGCTGGTCTACCTGATCGTCAATGATGCAGATATTACTAAGGCAAAAGCTCGATCTTTAGAAGAAAGATTTCCATATTTGGAAGACCGATATCGACCCGTGGAAGATCTATCTAAGATGTCCTCTCCACGGCTGATAAAATCCCACCTTCCATATCGTCTACTGCCAAAAGGAATACAGGAGGAGCAACCCAAGGCCAGTTTTTTTTCAATTTTAAATCACAGTGATGGAGAAAGTATAGGCGACATCATTCACATTATTAGCATCACAATCCAAGCAGGCGTACTCTCTAAAAAAAACTTGAATGAAGTTTCTCTGTAGTAGGGGTGGAAATTTCCCCCCATTCAAGCGCTTGAGTGAAATATTGCACTCAAGTTGGGTGAATTCCACTCAGGTTGAGTGAGTTATCAACTCAAATTAGAGTGAAATTGTAGCGAACTTGAGTGAATTTCATTCAAACTTAAGTGAATTTCACTCGCACGTGAGTGAATTTCACTCAACTTGAGCGGGATGAATTTCCACTCTTACTTGAGTGAACTTTTCACTCAAGGTTTTTAGAGAGTACAGTGTAATTATTTTCTGGAGAAGGAAAGCGACAATTTCATGTCCATATAGTTAAATTCATATCACTGACCATTATTCGTTTGCAGTATACACCTCGTTTTCTCCACTATATTGCATATAATCACAAGTGCCCAATAATTATGATATTTGACAGTTGTTGATCGGAACTACGTGTTGTTTACAAATTTGTAGATGACAGGTGTCCAACCAGCATGGCAGAGGCAGAATGTTGTTGATCTGTCAATAACATTCAACGTAATTTAAGCGGAAATTGTTCACTTGTTTACATTTATTCTTCACTTATGTCTCAAAGTTTATAATAAATAGGTTAGTAAATTGTACGGGTTTGTATGAACTCGTCCTGGAGTCAGGGAATGAACTCGCAAGCTCGTCTCTGCCATCGCGCCTATGATTCGACCGCGTACACTTCAATAAACTATGGATCCAAGTCTGGGAATTAACGGAATCAGAAGTCAAACCCACGAGTCCCATTACTTTATTAGCATCTTTATGGAAGGAGGAATTCGTGGATTTGATATACCGTTGTGGAAGGAAACACGTCCCAGAGAGTTTAGTCTTTCCTCTAAATATTCCAAATTAGCGCGCGCTTGAATCGATGTTAATACAATAGGCACACATTTGTTTATTATGTTTACTGTTTAAGAGAAGACATTCACGGTGGTCCCATACAGTTCATAACTGACAATTATTCTATTTTTCAAAATATTCAACTCAGTCAGCTCCCAAATATTTTGACTTCATCGTGGTAACATAATAGTAGTATTTCTTTTCCAAGTATATTTAGAATCGTTTTATTTCTTGTACAGCACTATTTTTTAATTATAGAATATATTTTTATTCACTTCTAATCGAAGTTGAAATATTACCACACAGGTCTAGATTATTTTCAACCACATGGCACTGAACATTACCACCCACGCGCAAATTAATAGTTAGAAGTCGAGCATGTAATACGACACCAATTTAATTTCCACTGTAGAGAGGAGTGAAAATACGAAGCAATGATTTAGCTTCTGGGATTAAATGCATGATTAGCTCCTTACTTTTCTCAGCAAATAGAGAGAGAGAGAGAGAATTAAGTTTTAACATCGCGTTCAGTCTCAGAAAATCAATCCATAAGTCCTGATACACACGACCAACTTTTCCTTGACAAGTGAGACCAAATTTGTGGAAGACTGTTGCGACAATTTGCTATACTCTGCTCTGGCACGATCATCGTCTATAATACAGGCTTGTATAACAAATCAAATGGCCACTACAGACTTTCATAAATTTGCTCTCATTTGTCAAGGAAAACTTTGATCGTGTGTACCCGACCTAAAGCGTTCTCGAGTGAGGCCTGGTACACACGGCCATGTTTTCTTTGACAAGTGAGACCAAATTTGTGGAAGACTGCTACGGCCATTCTCTATATCCTGCCCTGGTAGGGTCATCGTCTTTAATAGAAGCTTGCAAGAATGGTAATGGCCACTACAGACTTCCATCAATTTGGTCTCGCTTGTCAGATAACTTTGGAAGATCGAACATTTCAAGGATTCCCCTAGTGCCTCAATCAAAGAACTCCAAAAGAACCCGTTTTTTGAGAGTGTATCTCCTTTTCTCACCGGAGCACAATTCACCCTGGTAACCCTGATGGGACATTTTTCGTGTGAAGTTACCAACAGATTTCAATTTTGAAAATCATCGAGATACTTTTTTTCTGGGAATGCATACAAATTCTATCAAATTCAACGAATTTCTTTTTCACAATTGTCTTTTGAGTACCGGTACATAAAAGATGTACATGTTCCCCTTGGTTGTCATTGCCTATAAGTCTCAACCTTAACCCAATTATTAACCTTCACAGAAAGTCTTGTCTGAAATGTCTTCCAATTTTCTTCACAGGCCAATGAATATCCCGGATTTTGTTTTGAAAATTTGAATAACCAATCAAGTGCTTTCAAACTGGAAGACATCCCGTGATACACTGCTTGTTATATAAAACTCCATTCCCGATTGATATCTAGACTGTAGGACTCTCTGCTAAATCTACAAGATATTAACAGACAGTGTCAGCGCGCTGTTCCAGCTGTCTCCCCTTCCGCGATTGGTCATTCGCTCCGCGCCATTTTAAATTAAGACGAGCATTCTCATTAGATCACTATTTATAAGAGCCATCCCAACCCAGCCTGTAACCATCATTCTGGGTCATCTATACGCGATAAGACTGACCCTGGTATCGTGTGTATCCACTTTCAGCCTACTTTCGGCAACTATATGAGGGAATTCACCGAAATCAACACCACGTGATGTCATCAACCAATCAGCTAAACTCTACCGACGTAACCCCAACGTAACCCGCCATTTTCGAGTCATGTGCTGCCCTACTTGTTCAAAATTACAGATCTACAACACCTCTTGGGTGATACGGAAGTTATTCATATCTGTATCTTTTGTGAGCTCAGACAATATATGTTTCAGAAGTAGTATGAAAAGCCTGTAATTTAGCAGATTTTTCGAGTCCGAATGAAGACCGAACAGTATACGATAAAGTATCGGATATCGCTCCGCAATAATGGCGACACACGATTCGCAAGCCATCTTATGGAAGGCGAAGTGTTCGCAAATGATCCTAATCTTCATACACAACCACGTGACTGTCTCCGTTGAACCACGACGTTGCCCGTCATCGTTTTCGATCTCAAAATCTGCCGTCTAACTGGGAAAATGTTGTTGTTGCTGTATCAGCCAATGGCTGGCCCTCCGTAGTAGGGTCCAATCTATAGGCTAGATTCAGGGCGCTTGCTTTTACTGCTGGCGAATTGATGCCAAACTTTGAGGGCGCGGGTTCGAGTCTCGCATGGGACTGACCCATCCAGCACTAGTATTTGTGCTTTATAAAGAAAGTGACATCGTAAAAATAATTGGATATAGATCCATATCTTCATCCTCCATGCAGGTCTGTATAATCGGTACTGTATACTTGGCTTTGTCAGGCGATCCACGATGAGCCTGCTTTAGTGGGACACAAGCAGACAGCTCTTCATCGTTAACACACAAAGACTCTTTTGTATTTTGGTCGATGTTTGTAAATAATCTGACCACAGAAAAAAAAACATGCTGGGCAATCCCATCATGAAGACGTCAGAAAACACGGATTAATAAGCTAAATTCTCCGACCTAGTTTATACGGTACTGTGATGAAATTAGTCCAGCTAATTATAACAACGGTTGGAATGTTCGATTTTGTCACGAGCACACAAATATAACATCTCAAACCGGGTACATTAAAAAACCGACATAATAGAACCGGATTCTGGGAAAGAGATTGTCCTCCAGTTAATTAAGTGATGCTTTGTATATCCGATAGTTACATGGTATATATATATATACGCCCCCGCTATATTATTCTTATGCATTGAAGTGAGTGAGTGAGTGAGTAGGATTTAACGTCGTTTTCAACATTTTTTCAGTCATATCACGACGGTGCCTATACATGTGCCAGAACACGAGAGTGTCCACAGTTCCTTATCCTGGACACTGATCAACCCAGTCAGTACAGCACCCGGCTTATGCATTGAATCACTAACTTAAGGATATAGTTATAGATCTGCCCTTGAATATATAGCAATGATTCCTGATGTAGGACTACTATTGAGGTGGACAGTTGAAAATGGGGTTCCCCCGATTTTAATAAATGTGTCATAGATGAACGCGACGTTAAATTCAATTCTCGCTCTGTATTTGGAAAAAAAATAGGGTGCCCCGAAGTAGAGGGCATGGCCTTATATGTGTTGTAGACCACAGGGGTCCCTTCCGTCCTTATCAAGGGGAGTGCTAACCTTCTCTCCTTTCTTACAACACACCATATACAGTCGATTCATAGATATATATACATCAACATAACAAATCCACCCATACCTGTAGTTGCAGATGGTTGCATTTTATGCACTTAAGCCATCTAGAAAATTCAGGCTTTGCTCATAGATGCTCAACTCTGCCCGTTTCCATATCCTTTCCATTGTTTGAGAATTCTAGTTCAATTTCCCTTTAGATTACTGCTATATTCAATATATAATTTTCCTTCGAAGTATGGGGAAACATATCGTACCAAGTTCCGAGTAAGGACAAAGATCTGCCCAAAGTGTCTGCTTTTCATCTACACAATTATATGTACACGAACGACATCAAGAATGCGAACGTATGGCAAGCCGTTTTACTTTTATTTCTGCATGTGCTGATACAGGAGACGCGGAGCACATTTGAAAGGGGTGGGGGGGTGGCTGATATCTATACCGACCATGATAAATGTTGGACTGGTGCTATCTAAGATAGGACGTATAACATTGCGGTCCCAAAGGGGGGTGATATCATTAAATATCGTCAAATGATATAATTATACCACCGAATCATTTGCTGATATCAACAAATAAAGAGAATTTGCTGATATCATCAAATGATTTGCTGATATCGGAAAATGATGTCTAACTATTTTGATGATATATCGTTAAATGATATCTTCAACTGCTGATATCAGCAAATATTTAATGATATCAGTAAATCATTTCATGATATCAGAAAATATTATATTCTATGATATCACCAAATACTGAATAAAAAGTAAAACGGTTTGCCATACTACACTGTAAAAAGAAAGTTTTTCAAAACCCCAAAAGTGGGTGAACCCAGCTGCAACCAGAAGTGGTGTTCCGAACCCCGTCCACTTGTTTTTTCAGAAACCTATTTTTCGTTTTTGGAAAAACTTCATTATGGGTTTCAAAACACTATTTGGTATTGGGTTTCAAACCCCCAAATGTCGCTGCCACGGCATAGCATGCAATTTTGGGCAGTTCGAGATACAACAAGCAGCCAGAGGATGCTAGGTCCCCCGCCAATTATGGCAGCAATATTTATAAGCGCTGTCGGTTTCAGAAGATATTCATGAGGATGGCAACAGCAAGAAGCAGAGGGGTCTTTCCACCTTCCCAGGTTTTGAGATCAACTCCGAATGGCTGACTGAATGTTGATTGCTACTGTAATATATTTTCTTTACCATGTAGCATGAAAATTATGTAACCGAAATGCAACCCCAAGGGACAACTCATGGCATATTATCTGCAAACTAAATTTGACAAGAATATGAAGGCATCCTCAACCTATTGCCCAGAAACCAAATTTAGACTTTGCCACAAGGAGTCACCACCTGCAGGTGCAAGCAGGCAAAACACAATCCCAAATGACATCTCATGTCATGGTATCGGCATATGAACTTTGAGACTCTGAGGAGGGGTCCTCAAGTTATTGCCGGTACTAGATGCCCACCGGTGTTCATGTTATTTGGGGCGGGTCACATATGAATACAAAATTTGAGAATAATCTGATGAGCAGTTGCCAAATTATTGCCCGGAAATTTTTCCACCAGGAGACGCCACCTGTAGGCAGAAGCGAGAAAAATACAATCCCAAGGAACATGGTATCGTGGGGACATCTGCATACCAAATTTGAGAAGAATCCGATGAGGGTCCTCAAGTTATTGCCCAGAAACCAAATTTAGATTTGACACCAGGTGACGCCACCTCTAGGCGCAAGTCAGTGAAATGCATTATCAAGCGACATCTTATGTCACGGTACATTCATACAAAATTTGAGAAGAATCCGATGGTCAGTTCTCAAGTTATTACCCGGAAACGAATTTGTGATGTTGCCACCAGGTGGCACCACCTGTGAGTGCAAGTGAGTGAAAGGCAATCCCAAGCAACAGCTCCTGGCATGGTAAATGCATGCCAAATTTGAGAAGAATCCGATGAGCCGCAACGTTTCTCATGTTACCCAGAAAGGTACATATGTAGGATATTTCAAAGAAATTCGACAAAGCGTTTCTAAGTTATCACTTGCAGCATGGAATAATGGAATGAACTCTAGTGGCGCCACCTCCGGGTGGATTTTGCTGAAACGCATCACCAACGGTGTTTTGTCGCAGGGAATGCATTTACCAAATTTCGAAGAAATCCAACAAATTGTTCGAAAGTTATCGCTCGCGAAGGATTTGAACAAACATGAACGGACATGCATTAAAGATTGGAACAAGACCCAGTGGCGCCACCTACAGGCGGATCTTGCTGAAACGTAATACCAAGAAACGTCTTGTCGCAAAGAATGCAGATGCCAAATTTCGGAGGAATCCGACAAAGCATTTAGAAGTTATTGCTTACGAAGTATTTGCACGGACATGTCCGTGCATGACGGCCACATAGAAGCAAGACCCCAGTGGCGCCACCTACAGGCGGATCTTGCTGAAACGTAATACCAAGAGACATCTTGTCGCAAAGAATGCAGATGCCAAATTTCGGAGGAATCCGAGAAAGCATTTAGAAGTTATTGCTTACGAAGTATTTGCACGGACATGTCCGTGCATGCACGGACACATAGAAGCAAGAACCATTTTAAAGTCCCCGGCCGCGTTGCGGCGGGGGACAAAAAATACGAGGTAGTTCAAAATGTCATAGTGATACTACATGAATAGCAAACATGACACGTCGAACAAGCATAACAGCACGTACCGGTAGTCAGAAAGAATTATAGATTTTCAAAAGAAAATCACTTTCTGGATGTTATGCCAAACATGGATATCTATAACAGGGTAAAGTAATCCTACTTAGGTACTTTTATTGAAAACTTAAAATTAAATAAACCAGTGAAGACACCTATCTCAATGATCTTTGGATGATAGTGGGGATTCTCTAAAACATTGTGCATCGGGTACTTTAGCACACCGTCCCATCCTACGGGGCGGATAGGGCCCAACATCCCTTTTAGGTGCACCTTGAATAATGCCACAGATTTATGTCCCTTATCTCGAAATGCCGTAAGTGGTATTTCGAAAAACTGACTTCTCAGAGACTAGATTAGGAATTTCAAGAAAATAACTATGGTAAATTAAACAATTAATTACCGGTATCACTTAGCTGAAGATTTTCCGGTTGAGCTAATTTCTTGTGATAGTTTGAGCATTACAGTACCGGTATATCATTTTTGATAGATCAAACTTGGGAATCGGTGAATAAACGCCCAAATCCGCGTTATGACTGGGGTTTAAAAACACCAGTGTTTGAAACCTTTGTATCGGTGTTTCTCTGCCTCAAATATAGTGTTTCGAACAACACGGCGCGTTTTCAAACACACATTGCGGGGTTGTTTGAAACTCTGGTATCGGTGTTTCCATACCCCAGAAATGGTGTTTGATAGCAGAAAAATGGGATTTTGAAAACCTTGCTTTTACAGTGTAACGCTAGAGCGGCTACACTCACTCCAGCCGTTTGAATGTACGACTGAAGGTATCGCGTTCATTTTTCATAGAACGGAATATTATATTTCACCAATCATAGCGCTCTCCAGAGGCAAGCAAAGTAGTATATAAAGAGCAAATTCCCTATTATTTATGCAAATGAGATGAATTTGTGGAGCATGTGTGGAGCTCTCGTCCAATCAGAAGCGAGTATTCGTCTGACCTTTGGAGATGCCCCGCCCACTTGACGATCTCTCGTCCAATCAGAAGCGAGTATTTCAAATTGACCAAAAAGCTACCTCCAGCACAGGAGAGTTCAAATTTTTCCAGGTCGAAAATAGTTCCATGTATTCATCCGCGGTGATGCGGTTTTGGTGGTGAAAGCGTACGACTGCGCGGAGAGGAAAAGTTGCTTTTCGAGTGAGGTATCAAAGTGAAGCTTATGTGAAGGGGCATCTAATGGGCTGGGTGTGGGGTTGAAATATCGGCATTCTGCGCATGCGCGGTGGCCGAAGGGTATGGAAATAGACGTTTTGGAGCTAGGGGAGTCCCTAATGGACCAATGGGGTCGAGTGAGGTATCAAAGTGAAGCATTCGTGAAGGGGCATCTAATGGGCTGGGTGTGGGGTTGAAATATCGGCATTCTGCGCATGCGCGGTGGCCGAAGGGTATGGAAATAGACGTTTTGGAGCTAGGGGAGCTACTAATGGTCCAATGGGGTCGAGTGAGGTATCAATGTGAAGCCTAGGTGAAGGGGCATCTAATGGGCTGTGTGTGGGGTTGAAATATCGGCATTCTGCGCATGCGCGGTGGCCCAAGGGTATGAAAATAGCCGTTTTGGAGCTAGGGGAGCCCCTAATGGTCCAATGGGGTCGAGTGAGGTATCAAAGTGAAGCATTCGTGAAGGGGCATCTGATGGGTTGGATGTGCGGTAGGAATATCATTCTGCGCATGCGCAGACGCAATGCGGAGCTCGTCCAATCAGAAGCGAGTATTTCAAATCCGTCAGAGCTCTCGTCCAATCAGAAGCGAGTATTTTGACCCGGTGCATTATGGGACATATCCAAGATGGCGGCACGCATGTTCAAGATGGCGGCACATCCGGTGTCGAAAACTGGTCATTTCGTCGGGATGTGGTCACCTAGTGTCGAAAACTGGACCTTGTATGGGTCCTGCTAGACGTTTTGGAGCTAGGGGAGCCCCTAATGGGCCGATGGAGTTGTATGAGGTATCAAAGTGAAGCCTGTGTGAAGGGGCATCCAAACATGGGTGGGTGCATGTAAATATTTTCCTGAAAAAAAAAAATACGGAACACGGACTTTATCAAAAAACCTGGGAAAATGCCTATATGGGGTATGGGGGGTATATAGGTCGCCGGGCTTAACGGGGCTTGCCCATCAATAGAGTTATCTCCCCCTAGTTCCAGGGTGGGTGTATGTAAAATTTTTCCTGAAAAAATACGGAATACGGACTTTATCCTAAATTACGGGAAAATGCCTATATGGGGTATGGGAGGTATAGGATCAATGTTTGTCCCCCTGGGAAACTTACTTCTCGACATTTGCGGTATGGGTTGTGGGGTCGCGTTTTCTTAGTCTCGTCATTTACAACATGATAGGAAGTGTCCCGGCACGAATCGGTGAAATTTTTGAAAAAAGTCACCGAGCCCCATATAGGCCCATACTGGGAGTATTAGGATCGATGTTTGTCCCCCTGGGAAACGTACTTCTATACATTTGCGGTAGGGTTGTGGGGTCTCGTTTTACTCGTCTCGTCAAGACAAACATGATAGGAAGTGTTCCGGCACGAATCGGTGAAATTTTTGAAAAAGTACGATATAGCCCCATATAGACATATATATATAAATATATATTCCCATACTGGGGTTATAGGTTCAATGTTTATCCTACTGGGAAACCCACTTCTATACATTTGCGGTAGGGTTGTGGGGTCTCGTTTTTCACGTCTCGTCATGTAGAACATGATAGGAAGTGTTGCGGAGCGAATCGGTGAAATTTTTGAAAAAAATCACCAAGGCCTGGGTTGGCCCATAGGCCTATACTGCATGGCTATGGGTGTATAGGGCCATACGGGGTGGAGTCTAGGTGAGTCCCTGGTGGTCCAATGGGGTCGAGTGAGGTCTTATTTTGAAGCTCTCGTGGAGGAGCACTTGACTACACTAATGGTTCGTCCGTATTCAATAGTCTGCGCATGCGCAGCCTGGCCCGTAGTATAGAAGCCAGGCATTTTGGGGGATATGTGGGTGTGTGTTTGGGTTAGAGATGGGCTATTCACGGTTCGAATGGGTCGTGTGAGGTATCCATGTGAAGCTTGTGTGGGGTAGAGTCAGAATGGCGTGTTTCTAAACGCATGTCGCGTCAATATGCGCATGCGCAGTCTGGCCGTAGTAGAGAAATCAGGCATTTTGGGGGGTATGTGGGTGTGTGTTTGGGGTAGAGATGGACCCCTATGGGTCCGAATGGGTCGTGGAAGGTGTCAGCGTGAAGCTTGTGTGGGTTAGAGTCAGAATGGTGTGTTTTTAAGTGCAAGTCGCGTCAATCTGCGCATGCGCAGTTGGTTGTAGTAAGTAAAGTGGCCATTTTGGGGCAGTACATGAAGGTATTTGGGGTCGAGATGGGCTATTCACGGTTCGAATGCGTCCTAGAAGGTGTCATTTTGTAGTTCTCGGGGTGTAGACCCTGATTTGAGGGATCTTCCCGTCATCTGTGACGTCATCGATGACGTCATCAGTAGGAGTAATAGCCAAAGTGTGCATTTTGGGGCAGTACAGGAAGGTATTTGGTGTAGAGATGGACCATCCCTTATCCGAATGTGTCATGGGGGGCTGTTCACAGCATCTGTGACGTCATTGGTGACGTCATCAGTACGAGTAGTAGCGAAAGTGTGCATTTTGGGGCAGTGCAGGAAGGTATTTGGGGTAGGGATGCTCTATTCTCAGTCCGAATGCGTCGTGGGAGGTGTCATCTTGTAGTTTTCGGCGTGCAGACCTCGATTTGAGGGCTGTCCACAGCATCTGTGACGTCATTGGTGAGGTCATCAGTAGGAGTAGTAGCCAAAGTGTGCATTTTGGGGCAGTACAGGAAGGTATTTGGTGTAGAGATGGACCATCCCTTATCCGATTGTGTCGTGGGAGGTGTAATTTTGTAGCTCTCGGGGTGTAGACCCCGATTTGGGGGCTGTTCACAGCATCTGTGACGTCATTGGTGACGTCATCAGTACGAGTAGTAGCCAAAGTGTGAATTTTGGGGCAGTGCAGAAAGGTATTTGGGGTAGGGATGCTCTATTCTCAGTCCGAATGCGTCGTGGGAGGTGTCATCTTGTAGTTTTCGGCGTGCAGACCTCGATTTGAGGGCTGTCCACAGCATCTGTGACGTCATTGGTGAGGTCATCAGTAGGAGTAGTAGCGAAAGTGAGCATTTTGGGGCAGTGAAGGATGGTATTTGGTGTAGAGATGGACCATCTGCGGTGCGAATGCGTCATGGGAGGTGTCATCTTGTAGCAACGCCCACCAACACCATTCTTCATGCTTCAACGCCCTGGTGAAATAGCTCAGAAGCTCTGATATTCCATGGAAGTGTCACTAATTCTTCGAAATACAGTGATGCCCGTCAACGCCCGTCGTTACACCTTAACACTCTAACATAACGCCATGATATAGTCCGGAGAGAGAACAACAACAGCAACACGGATGACACATGAGAAAACAACAACAACAACAAAAATTTTCATATAGTTTATTCTCCCCAATGTTACATCATACCCACGCTGGGGGAGCCGCGTTGGGTATATTTACAATTCAAGAAGATTCTTGTCTAATCAGAGGCCACCATTTGCATGTTTCATATTCGTTCCTGTCCGTTAGATGTATTCTTGTCCAATCAGAAGTCTCCATTTCAGAAAGTTCCATCTTCGGCCATGTTCGCTCTGAACCGTTTATTCTAATCATCGTCGGGCAGACCAGGATACCGTTGAGCCACATATCCTCAGATCGTTGTTTGTGCATTCTGAGTATCTATCATTGCATGGGTGAATACTGTCATCCGATTGGGATGGTGGTCAGTTTAACCACGAAGAACGTAACATTGGTCACCCTCTCCACTTGCCATTTTGTGTTTTGTCGTTGTTGTCGTACCCATTCCAAACTATCCACGCTGTCCAATTCCTTCAGCATCGTCTCCAGTGACGCACGATGGATAATGGTGAAAGGCTGGTCAAACACCCGGGTATTATTGCTGGGATAAAAGTAACGGAGCTGGTCTGTCTCTTTATGGCGAAGAATGTATCCAAAAGTGAGAGTTAACTTGAAGGCTGTATCTTGGTCGTTGAAGATGGCTTCCACGTAGCTACGTAGACGGATGTTTTCTTCCAACCGGAAATTATATAAGTCCAATATCGGGCGATGACGGTGGAAGCAGTGTCGGATCATGGACCAATGGCGTCGATACATCTCACGCACTGGATGATCTTCGGGTAAGACATCGCTGGGAATATCCACCGCATCTTCAAGAAAAGGTTCGATGTTGTCAGGCGTATGACTCGAAACCGTAATGGTGGAGTCCGGCTGGAAATCCAGGCTCTTCTGAACTGTGGGTATAGGCGGGCTCTCCGTCATTGCATCACCAGTGGCATTCTCCTCCCCGGGTTCATCTTCACTGGGTCTGACCTTTCGCGGCTCCTCTTCAGTAGGAAGTTGTCCCTCATGCCGTGGTGATGGACCATGAATCAAACGCTCATGCCGTTCTAACTGACTGGGTCGTTTGAAGAGTTGACCACAATCCTTACATTGTTCCGTCGCGCCCTCGTGGAATGAGCGTTCGTGGCGCAGTAAAGCATCTTCTCGATTAAATGACCGTGCGCAGGTTATGCAAGTATGTCGTGCACCGTTGTGGGCGGAGGCCTCGTGGCGCCGTAAATTGTTTAGACGAGTAAATGACTTCTGGCAAGTTGTGCAAGTGAACATCTTGGTGGTGGACAGAGTGTCTCATGAAACGGCAAGGCCGCTTCCCTTTTATAGCACACTAGCTGTTGGTCTATTTTTAGCACACTCAGTTCAACTACCTACCGGATGTAGGCTGTTTCTAATCGTCATCGGGCAGGCCAGGATACCGTTGAGGAAACATATCCTCCGATAGTTGTTTGCGCATTCTGAGTATCTTTCAGTGCATGGGTGAATACTTTCAGCCGATGGGGGTGGTGGGTCAGTTTAATTACGAAGAACGTAACATTGGTGACCCTCTCCACTATCCATTTGGTGTTGGGACGCTGTTCATAGGCCCATTCCAAGGGATTCACAGTGTCCAGCTGGGCCAGCATCGTCTCTAGCGACGCCCGATTGGTGATTGTGAAAGGATGGT